>JAKUCM010002132.1:0-35405 GCA_023374145.1 Lepidium sativum
GATTAAGTTGTTATATAGTATAAAAAAAGAACCAATAATTACACACTTCCTCGTTACTATTTTCCATTAGGCTACCTAATAATATGAATAAGACAATGGAAATCTAATTTTATATTGTATACAATATGATGATATGGGACCTCTTTCGGTTAACTTACTGGTTTTCACAGATTTGGATCTTGAAGATGAGACTTTGGAGATTTAGACGTTTCCATACTATGCTTATATTTCATATCCACATTCACAAATTTGACTTTAAATTTACTTTTAATTATCAATCATTAGCAAATGGCTTTTATCTTAGTGGTCGGCGGTAAATCCACTTAAGACGGCTCAATTACACAACCCGTAATCGAATTTGTAGATGTAGGGATTTGGCTACTCGGCGCCGTTGACAAAAAAAATTATCAATAATTAAATATTCAATTACAAGACACATAGTGGGTACAACCACAAATGAGGTTATAAAGATCAAATGATGGACTCTCTAAAGTTTATGGTATTATAAACTTGTAAAACTCGAAGATAATTATGGAATAGAAATCTTTATTTAGAACACTCACTTTATTTAGAAAGCTTTTGGATGGAAATGTTTTTCCCAAAAAGGTAAATATGTCTATGTTTGTCGATTGGATTATATCGTGCAGTCATCGGTTCAGAATCATAGAGAGCTGTGTATTGTAGAGTAAAATGTCAACCAATGGAAAACGTAAATAATCTTAAAAGAATGTTATAATGGGATGATGATGCATGATCTTTCACAAAAACTAAAAAGACATTACTTTGAATGTTTCATGTTTAATGGAAAGTTCTAAAGTCAAACATCTAGAAGCTCTTTGGGTGGTGTTTCCACTATTGTCTGCATTTGTGGGATCTTCTTCTCCACCATCTCTTGGACAAGCCCACAATCCCAAAACACACACACACACTCATCTGAAAGATATGTACATTAATATATATCAAGAGAGAGATGATATACTTTTTTTTTGGTCCGACTTTGAGAGGATTTCTTGTAAGTGAATCTTAGTGCACTACTTTGGGTCAAAGAATCACTAACACAACACTGCATTTCTCTCGCAAGCTATTTATGATTCACTCATTAGAGATTCAGAGCTAAGTAGTGAAATCATTTCTTTACAGTGCCCACTGTTACACTCTTAACTTGTTTCCATAACTAAGTTATCCATACTTTGTCTATTGATTCTAAATAGACTGGAACACAGTTCGTTTTCCTTCTCCATATTTTGATTCATGCATCTTTAGAAAGAGTTTGATTTTGCAAAGATCTCAACATAAAGATAAGTAATGTTGTCAAATTGGATTATTGGAGATTTCTGGAAAATGCTGAGGTATAAAATCTCATTACTATAGACTTGTTTTGGATAATTTGCTACAAAAATAACAAATCAAATCATTTTTGTTTGGTTTTCTTCGTAAGCTTAGAGGCTGGTAGCTTTGGACCATACAAACAAATGCGTAGTCTTCCTTCTAACACTCTTTGATGGAAGCAGTTCTTGTACAAATCCCAGAACTCATTTCTGCAAATATTAACCAAACGAAGACAAATCTCAGAAAACTCGACTCGTTTAACAATGATGGGACGGCTTGTTTATGTGTGGAGTAAACAAACCTGACTTGTGGCAATGTGAATAAGGAAAACCCCTTGACATCTGTGTGCATGTCAACCACAATCATATCTAAACGCGAAAGTCCTAACGCTTCTATGTCGATTAGCTTTTTGATTCTGCAGACAGAAGCAAGAAGCAAATCAGGAGCTAGAGCAAGAAGAAATATACAGATACAAGTCAAAGAAAACGAAGCGTTCTGATATAAGTCGAAGGAAGTGATGAAGTTATTAACCTGTTTGGCGTGCCACTCCCTATATTTACCCGTTTCTTCAATAGAGATACCTGCAACATAATGAATTGGGGTTATAAAACAATCAGATTAAGAAATCTATAAAGAATAGCGAACAAAAACAAAGACCAGTGACACAAAAACAGGAGCTGGGATCAGACTGACGTGCAAATATGTTGTTCAGCATTGCATATGCCTAAGCAAAATTGATATGTTTATCATCATATCCCAGACTCTTGAATTAAAAGAAAGAAACAGAATAGGATGGAATAACATTAATAAATGATTTGATGGGTTACGATGGACATATAATGGAATCAGACTGACGTGCAAATATTTTGTTCAGCATTGCATACGCCTAAGCAATATCGATATGTTTATCATCATATTCCAGACTCTTGACATGAAGAAAGAAACAGTGAGGTATGAATAACATGAGTAAATGCTTTGATGGTTTATGATGGACATCTAATGGGATCAGACTGACGTGCAAATATTTTATTCAGCATTGGATATTCCTAAGAAAACCGATATGTTTATCATCATATCCCAGACTCTTGACATGAAAGAAAGAAACAGTGAGGTATGAATAACATGAGTAAATGCTTTGATGGTTTATGATGGACATCTAATGGGATCAGACTGACGTGCAAATATTTTATTCAGCATTCGATATTCCTAAGAAAAATCGATATGTTTATCATCATATCCCAGACTCTTGACATGAAAGAAAGAAACAGAGAGGTATGAATAACATGAGTAAGTGCTTTGATGCTTTATGATGGACATTTAATGGGATCAGACTGACGTGCAAATATAGTGTTCAGCATTGCATGTAAGTGCCTATGACATATCGATATATCTTATCATCACTTCCCAAATCCTTAACATGTATTTAATAAGAAAAAAAATAAACTAGATGAGTATGAACTAATTCTTAATGCTATAACATATAATAGGATCAGACTGACGTGCAAATACATTATCATCTGCAGAGCCTTAGCCTTAGAGATTTCGTATTTTTGTCATCATATCCAAAGTTCCACACAGAGAAGAAGCAAAACAGGATTCAACACAGAAAATCTTAGCAAGGCAATATCTTTTGATATATTTCTCTATAGACAAATCATGCTTGTTGTAAGTATATAACACTACCTGTTCCTCAACCTTCAAATGCTTTGAGAACAACTTCAAAGCTGGACATTGCTTAGTAAGTGAGTGCAATCCCCTACAGATACGAGACAAGACTTAAAATAAGCACCTTTGTATTCAATCAAGCACTAGATCAATCAATGAAAGATACAAGAAAACATATTTACAATAATATATACCTTAGAAGTTCCAAAGATCTCAGAGCAGAGGAACTAATAACGAGAACAGATGGGTTTCCAGGATCAACTTTCCCTTCAATTATCTCTCCTTCAAAGAGAGTCTCTCTCCATGAAGACCCATAAGACAACTTTATATGCTCTCCCAAGTTGCTGACATTTTGTTCCAATCTTTGAGATAACTCAACTATACACTTACCTGCAATCAAACAGGAAAATCTATAGTTAATTAGAACTTGAGTACATTTCTGCATTCATAAGCCGAATCAACAATCAAAGTTCGTGGGATCTAAAGCCCTAATCTCATAACAGACTACTTAAACAGAAGCTTATAAAGACATAAATCAAAGGACGAACCTTTAATGGAATCAAGCTCTAAAGAAGAAACCCGGATACCAATGGCGGATTCGACATGATTCAAGAAGTAACTAAGCTGCTCAGAGGCCGATACTGGTTCCAAACTCAGTTGCTCATCGCTGTCGTTCTCGCTTTTCTGGTCGGTTCTCTTGTTCTCATCAACGGAGGGACCTTTGACCTTCTTCGTTTTCTTCTTCTTCTTCAAGTCTTTCTTCGGACCCAGTGATGGTTTCCGATTTTGTTTAGGGTTTTTATCGGAAGAGGGTTTTACCTCTGTTGTTGCCATTTTGTTTTAAGAGTATGTAGACAATGGTGAAAGAAAGCGGCTTTATAAAGTCACGAACTTTAGGTTTAGCGATGTTTTGTTTTCGAACCAAACACTTTAACGTTTCTTTTAAACCGGTTTCGTTAAACCGTTAAATCATACTACCCAAACCGAATTGATCTAAATTACGAAGAGTTATGCATACAAAGGCAAATAAGATGATGATGGAGGAAGGATTAAGGTAATGATGGAATCATTCCCATCTTCCTTGCATAAGCAAAGATACCACCAGCATGAATAATTGGTCCAACATCACCGATCGGCTTCAGATTATACTTTTTTCCAGTCGTGTGATTAGTCAATAAACCACCACTATTCTCTCAGTTCTAGCGTTACAGTGTCTCCTGTCTTACACTCCTCACAGACTCTAGCGGAAACACTTCTCGTGTAGCTACTAAGTTACGGAAAAAGATTCTTGCGTAAGTCTGAGCAACTACGGCTTTAGCTCCACTCCAGCTGCTCCAAAACAGACTGGAGCATGTTCACGTGATGATCCACAACCGAAGTTTTCTCGACCTATCATGATTTGAGTATTTGATTTGATCTGTCCTGGTTCGACGAACCGGATTTTGAGGAAGTTCGGGAGACCAGAGAGAGCGTGAGAACCAAGTTCATTACTTTCTTGCTTGCACATCCCGCTGGGATGTTCTGGTCTGTGTCTATGTTGACTTTCAAAACATAGCAGAGACCGTGGAAGGTGGTTTTGGCTATGGTTTCGTTTGAGTTGGGTTCTGCAGCAGTGGCACATGGGATGATGGTCGTGGACGATGTGCCACGTGAAGTGAGGGAGATAGAGGAGTCGGTCGAGGAGCTGAGAGCGTTGAATCTGAGGTATAGAGATTGGCAAGGAGCTAATGAAGAAGAAGGTAAAGCTTAGGGTATTGTTAGAAGAGAAGACGCCATTGTTTCTTTACTTCGCTGCCTGAGTGAGAGTGAAAGAGCTCACGATGAAGAGAATATAAAAAGGAGTAACAAGGACTCTATAGAAACATATGCAAAAAGGAAAGCAAAAAAAGATTTGATGTTCCTTTTACATTTTGCAGACAAAAAGTGTCAAGGAACTGTGTTGTGTGAGAAAAACATAGCTCCTATTCTGTTCTTATGACTGGAAGAATAGATTAGTGCAAGAGATGAGAGAAAACTGCAGCATCTAAATATAGAAAAGAAAATGAAAGTGAAGACTAAACAAAAAGTGAGATATATATTGATAAAAAGCATAGATTAGTTCGTAAGCTCTTCGAAACATACATATTCTTATTGTTCTTTACTTCTTTTTATTAGATCATGACCCTTGAAGGAAACCCTCATACGCACTTACATTGAGTGACCCCTGCAGAACAAAAAACAAAATTTACCAAAAAAGTGAATCATAAAGTAATCCATAATAATAAGAAGAAGATGGATTCTTTTTTCTACTATTGGACACTCAAAAACTGGTATCTAAATTCAATTAGTTTCTGGATCTTATTGAACCTGAGGAACTTTGTCTATAAGTGAAGCCAAGAACGAAACTTGAAACACCTGATAAGTGATAAGTTCAGAACTAAGTATTAATTTCACACAAAACCACAACTTGTCCCTATCTACACCACATTCTCACACAAGGCCATAATCTTTACAACGATTCACTACGAAAACCATTTATTAATGACAAAAAGAGGAGAAAAACTATGTCTTGCATCAATGTCAAGCTTCCCAGATCATTTCACAATCCTCAATGTAAAGCTACACCATTTCCACTACACAATAAAGAATGTAGTTATATCATACCTGAGTGGAAAAACTAGGCTGCTGCAGATGGAATCATGCCTGCTTTCCTAGCATAAGCAAATATACCTCCAGCATCAATGACTGGTCCTGCGTCACCAATTGGCTTCAGCTTATACTCTTTTCCCGTTGTATGATTGATCAGAATACTATCACCTTCCCTCAACTCAACAGTCGCAACATCTCCAGTTTTACATTCATCACAAACCCTAATCTCCGAATCCAGAGGGTAAATCTCTCCTGTAGCCACAGAGTTCCGGAAGAAGATTCTGGCATAAGACTGAGCTACCACTGCTTTAGCTCCCGCCGCACCTAGACAAACCGGTGCATGTTCACGTGATGATCCGCATCCGAAGTTTTCTCCGCCAATGATGATTGAGTACTTCGTCTTCATCTCACCTGGCTCAACGAATCGCTCCTTGTATGCAGCTGGAAGGCCAACTAAAGCGTAGGAACCGAGCTTCTCATATTCTTCTGGATTTGAAGGAACAAGTGTGAGAAACTCAGCGGGAATGATTTGGTCAGTGTCAATGTTGTCACCTACGACATAGCAGAGTCCATGGAAGGTCTTTCTCTCTTGCGGTTCAGCGGCGGAGCGTACGACGAACGACGAGGAAGCCTCTCTCGAAACAAGGGGTTTGAAATTGGAAGCGAGAGAGGTGGAATTGAATCTGAGAATTGGAGATCTAAAAGGAGCGAAGGAAGAAGACCTGTTGGTAGAAGCTAGGTTTTGGGAAAATGTAGGGTTTGCAGATTGCAGTGAAGCCGCCATTGTTTTGCTGTGGTCAAGAGTGAAGCAAAGTCAAGGAGTTAGACATAAATGCCAAAATGAGACACTAATTCTTATTTACCAAAATGCCATTCAGGCCCAGGCCCAGGACCAGGCCCAGGATATGTTAGAGTGAGTCGGTATCAATGATTTGTTGGTGAGGGAATTCAGGAATTGTAAAGTAAGTAAAACACCTCCATTTATGTATGTAAATGATAGATTCTAGAGTTGAAGGGTCAAAAAGAGAGTAAATCAAAACTCTGAGGTTTTTATGACATTTTTTCAATATAAGTCTATGTGGTTTCCTTTGGTTTATAAGTTATAAGTTCTTCAAGAAGTAGCTTTCTGCCTCATCCATTTAGTAGCAGACCATTTCTCTCCAGACAGAACTTCGCATCCTCCATGTATGCTCCTCGGATCTGACTGTCCATCGAGTCCCTGAATAACACAAGACGATATTTAACTCAAAGCAGTCATATGATTCATGTTTGTGTATAGAAAAGAGATAGAGAGCTTGAAAAAACAAACCATGCTCCAGAAGAGAACTGCGTCTCCTTTGGTGGGCTTAACAGAGATTCCTTTCATGATTTTGCCACCACAAGTGCATTCACCATCACCAGCCTGCATTTTAAATATCCACACTTTCTTTTTATTGAAATGTTGCATGAACAGAGAAAGAACAGATGTGTATTATCTGCAAACAATTAGCAGAGATAAAGAGATTTACAAGAGGATAGATTATACCAAAGGGAAATATGTTTCTCCTCCTTCAACGTCATCTGTTAAATACATAAGCATAGTTGCTACGCGCTGACCGCCACGCTTTAAGTTAAACTGCGTTGAAAAGCATAAGAAGAAACGAGAAAATATAGTGAACACACAAAGGGATAACTCAATTTTCAAACTAATTGTTCTAAGATGATAAAGAAGGAGAAGACGGAGCAAAGATCCAACTAAACATTATTAATCAAACCAAAATTTATAGACTTCTCCATACTCTTTTTAGGATTCCTGATCACAGCAAAAATTTCCTTTACCATCTTAATGATATAGATATGAAATAGAACTGGAGACTTACAGAGTCAGCAAAGTAATCGTGATGTGGTCTGTAAAACTGATTCGGCTCGTATCTGCACTGCAGCAGATTTTGATTCATCAAATCAAGAAAAGAGCTTTATTTGTTTTGATTTCAAGAAAGTAGTAAGGTTACACTTGTACACGCACCTTAGGACTTGAATGAGTTCTCCATTTTCCACTGGTACTTGAGAAAAGACTGAAATTCGGTTTTCAATTGCCTAATAGCAAAAGAAAAGGAATGAAATAAAGAAAATTAAATGTCAAGTTGTTCATAATGACACCTTTTAAAAAAATTAGAGAGTGGCCTACCTTTATTATAGGATAACTTCTTTCTACGTGACTTAAAAACATTCCGGAGCTTGTCCTCACATCACTTTTAACTCCCTAATTAAGAAATAAGATAATGCCAAAATGCAAGAGAGTGGATAAGACTTTGAAGGCATCACTAGAGCTAGGCCTAACTTGAGCATTGGAACTCATGTCGAATGTTTGATTGAAACAACAGAACAATCTAAGGCTTACAAAATTCTCAATTTTTAGGGGGTATAAGAAAAGTATTTTTAGTACCTTTCCCGTTTTTACATCGACAACAGTGGAAATCTGAAGGCGAGGCCTGGCAATTGCTTTAAGATATTCACATTCCTGCAGATATACAACAAACAAAATGTTGGCAAGACAAAAAAAGCTGTTTGTTAAGCCTAAGATGATATGAGAAACGTTCCATCTCTAATTAAAGGCCTAACAACTATTCTGTGATCAATTTACTCGTTGCTACAAAGTTAACTCAATGTACCTCCGAGCTTAGAAAGTTATGAAGCACAATAATTCGAGGAGACCAACTAACTACTTCAGGCTTGACCTGCACTAAAGAAAATAAAATTAGCTGCCTGGAAGCATATAGAATGGACCTCAGTTTTAGAGAAGCCTAACAATAGCTATACAAAATCTTTGTCTTTTCACAAAGGGAAGGTATATCTACGAAATCTGTCAGAACAACTATTATCTAGTTTCTTCTGCATTGACCATATTGTTTCACTGTATAGGTGTATGAATGAAAAATTAAGGGAAAGATTTGCCAATGGATATAGTAGACTTACATAACCAATCCGTAACATTTCTGCATCCTTGTCATTCGACCACCGGGAAACATCTGAAAATGAATGAGTCATAACATTATAGATTCTGTATCATGACATTTCCACAAATTAAGCTCTCCAACTTGTCCTTAAGCTCAGATTCAGAGATCTAGAATGAAATAATAGTATTAACCTATATACAACCATAATTTTGGCTTGAAATTATCACACAAACCTCGAAGATAACGAGCGTTCTGGCCTCGAAGCCCTCTTAGGGATGGAAATCCAGTTCCTGAATAAGAAGGAGAAAACAAATAAATACATATCCTGTGTTCATTGTACAAAGCACAGACAACAACAATCAAAAGCTCTGATTTAGTCCTAAAGACATTACAGTGTTTCCACTGCGAAGACCTCTCAGTCCCTTTAAGACGAACTCGTAATTGCAATTCTATCAACAAACACACATGAGATTGAACAAAAATGAAAGAAAGAGGAAGTTACCGTACGAATCTTCCAATCTATTTATAAAGGCCAATTGTAACAAAGCACCTGCAAATTGCGGGAAAAGAAAACAGAAACAAAATCTCCATGAGTTAACCAAAGAGCCGTTTGAATTTTCTCATCATAAAGTCAATTTCAAAGTCGTCTCCGACTAAAAACATCCCAATTTCGAACTAGAATCTCTCAGCAAAGACAAGCAATTTCTTCGGCCGGAATAAAAAAAGATAAAAACTTTGAGGATCGAAAGACGAAATTAAATGTACACGACTATAAAGAGAGAGAATATACCGATGATCATTCCGATAGTGACAAATGTCAAGAGACCAAGCACAATCTTCATGGCAGGAGCCATGTTTCTCCCTAATCTCGATCTCTAAGACTCTAAACCCAAAATTAAAAATTAAAAGTAACAGTCTTGAAGAAGGAAAAAAGAAAGGAGCTTGAGATTTGAGTAGAGAAAACGTCAAAGGAGTTTTTCTTCAAGGGATCTCTCTATTCTCTGCGCTTACTTTAATTTTCTTTGCGCTTACTTCCTAATTTATTTTCCTAATCAAATATTTATTTTATCATGGACTCTTTTTCTCATTTACTTATTTTAAAAAAATCGAAATTTGATTTCACCTGAATTAACCAAAACAGTAAATGAAATTGTCTAATTTTTTTTTTTTTTTTTTTTTGTCAACTGCAAATTATATTGGACTACAACTGGCCGGCCTAATAACCAAATTCCTATATAATGTAGGCAGAAAAACTCTATCTGGTTGTGCAAATGAGCTGTCTTATGTGGACTTACCGCATGTCACTAGGCTAATAGCCATTTGCATGAAATTGTCTAATTTATATTTCAAAAAGTAATAAATGAATGAAATTTATGGACACTATTTTGTTTATTTTTCTGGAAAATATGTCATTTTAACCTTGAATTTTGAAAATGGTTGATTAAATTTTAAATTTTGGTTGATTAAATTTTGAGAAAGTAGTTGATTACTTTTAATTTCTTGTTAACTTTTTTAAAAAAACATCAATTTTGTGTTGATTTGGCAAATTGAATCATTTGTTCATTCTAAATCGAAATTTTCTCTAAATTCAAAAGTCATATAAATTTTGAAAGTTTGATTCAGTTCTTATCTTTCTTTTAGAAAAATTGAAAGCTTGATTTTTTTTCAAAAATGAGTTCAAATTCATCGGTTTGAAATATCAAAAACAACATTTCAAATTGATAAATTTGATCTTATTTTTGAAAAAAAATAAAAAATCAAGTTTATAAATTTTTTATAAAAAATAAATAATTGTTTAAAACTTCCAAAATTGATTTAGCTTTCGAATTTAGAAATAAAATAATTTGGAATGAACGAAATGTGCAATTTACCGAATCAACATAAAATTGAAGAGTTTTATTAAAACCAACAAAAATTTAAAAATTTAATCAAATATATCCAAATTAAAATTAAAATTTAGTGAACCATTTTTGTTAAATTAAAATTTTTTCCTTTTTGGTTCACAATTTTCTACCAGAAATAGCTTATTGATATTGATGATTGGTCATTGTGTTGTACCATTAACTGATGGGCTGGATTATAATGGGCTTGTATATTTGAACTAAGCCCAAAGAATGTCCAATAAACATATAACTCGGCCGGTTCTATTGGCTTTTTTTATATATAAAACTTCAAATGGTTCTATTGGCTTTTGTAAAATAGTGAAATACATTGTAGGGATCTGAATGTAGTATGAAATTCTGAATTTTATCATATACATTGATTTATTTTTGTTAATTAATATAGCAAAAGACTAATCACTTTATAAAATTAAATTAAGCAAAAGAAATGTCAAACACAAAACTCGAAGCAGAGTAACGCACGACAACAACATAAGTTTGATAACTCAAAAATTTGGAGTGTAGTTTTAAAACTTTTTATTAACAAATAAAGAATTATTTATATAATCGAAATATTTTTTTAGATTTTTTTTTAAAAAGAAAATAATCGACCGTCAACTTTTTTGTCGCTTCTTCTTCTTCTTCGATTTGCTCCGTCGATTGCTTCTTCTTCTTCTTCTTCTTCTTCTTCTTCTCCGATTTGCTCCGTCGATTGCTTCATGTCGTCGTTTGATCTACCGAATCACCGATGCCTTACGATACTAGTGATTTTTCTTCTGCTTGGCATTTCGGTAGCGGCGGCTGATGATGTGTCCTGGACCGACGATTCAGGTCTCGAGTCTCCTGGCTGTAACAATAAGTTTCAAATGGTAATTCGATTCTTCAATTTCATTTCTTTCAGTCTTTGCGTTCAGTCTATCTTTGGTTCAGTGTAGTTGATTGATTGAGTTTGCTTTCTTTTTCTGGGATCTTTCTCTCTCACTCTTTCTCTTGTTAATTCGATTACATTATTGGTGTGATTATTGGATGCTTGTTATACAGGTTAAGGTCTTAAACTGGGTTGATGGGGTTGAAGGTGACTTCTTCACTGGCTTAACTGCTCAATTTGGAGCACCGTTGCCTTCTGATGCTGATCAAAGCGTTAGATTTCCGGCTGCTTTTGTAGATCCCTTGGACTCATGTTCTAATCTATCTTCCAGGGTCAGTGTCTATATTCTTTGTTTAGAGTTTCCAATCCGTCATCTTAAAGTCAATGACTTGCACAGATTTATGTAATTTGGGATATTATATTCTATCAATTAGTCAAATTGGAGATGCAAGCTGAGTTTTTGCAATGCTCATTGATTTCTATTTTCGTTGTGTTAAATTGGCTCTGCATTGTTGTTCCAGTTAGATGGACATATTGCCTTGTCGATCCGTGGCAATTGTGCTTTCACAGAGAAGGCAAGACATGCCGAGGCAGCTGGGGCTTCTGCTCTGTTGGTTATTAATGACAAAGAAGGTCTGTTTTTTTTCAATACGGTTTTGGATTGAAACTTTTGGTGTTTTTTAGCTCTGTATCATCTAATTTAGTGATGATCTGTTATCAGATCTTGATGAGATGGGATGTATGGATAAGGACACATCACTAAATGTGAGCATACCTGTTTTAATGATCTCTAAGTCAAGCGGGGACGCTCTCAACAGGTCTATGGTAGACAAAAAGAATGGTGAGCCATCGTGCTTTTGCAGTTCACTTTTTCTCAGCCATTATATGCTTGTTGGTTCTCTACCTCTGCAATATGAAACATCTGTTATTATTGTAAACCCTCTCGTGTAGCCTAACTCCAGTTTTCTTAATGGCACAGTTGCACTTTTGTTGTATGCACCAAACCATCCTGTCGTGGACCTCACAGTAGGATTGTTGTTGCTCATGGCTATTGGAACTGTTGTCGTTGCATCACTATGGTCAGACCTTACAGATCCTGACCAAGCTAATGAATCTTACAGCATATTGGCAAAGGTTAGCATCTTCTCAAGTCCTTGTTTGGTGTTCTCAATTGGCAGCTATACTAGAAAATTGTAGGTAAGCTCTTTTGCGTGCTATAGTCTCATATCATGTTCTACTAACTACCTTTTATTATCCTATTACTCAGTTTACATTTCCCAGATACTTTGCTTAGCAGCCTCTTGTAATTCTGTAGTCCTAGTGATCAAAACTTCATTTAATTTGATTCGGTAGCTGTTATGATACTGACTTAACAATATGCCTTTACGAAGAAGGGATATTGAAGTAAACTTAATTTTCTCCAGGAAATTTCTAGTGCTGGGAGCAGAAAAGATGACCCAGAGACGGAAATCCTTGATATAAGTGTCACGGGCGCTGTATTTTTTATCGTAACAGCCTCCATTTTTCTGCTGCTCCTTTTCTACTTCATGTCATCATGGTTTGTATGGGTGCTCACCATATTCTTCTGCATCGGCGGCATGCAGGTAATTTCATTAACATTTTGATGTTTTTCAATCTGTGTAGAATATGTACATTGAATTTATATATGTACCTTTTCTGTCAATTTAACAAATTGGCTGATGTCTTTAGGGTTTGCATAACATCATTATGGCAGTTATGTTGAGGTATTTGGTATACTCCTAATTTTTTACTTTGCTCTTTTTCTGGTTAGCATCTCTTAACGGATATATTTTTGATCCACCTGCAGAAAATGCAGACATCTTGGTCGGAAGTCTGTGAAGCTTCCTTGCCTCGGGAAAATGTCAGTGTTGTCGCTTTTGGTGAATATTGTCTGTTTGGGTTTTGCTGTTTTCTGGTTTATAAAACGGCACACATCTTACTCTTGGGTTGGCCAAGACATTTTGGTAAATCTCGAACTGTTTGTGCTTTTTTATATTTATATCTACTCTCTTCATAAAGAAAGTAGTCATGTAGAAAACCTTTGGTTCCTTGGTTGCACCATGTGAAATATTTATTGTCATCGTGTTTACAGGGCATATGTTTGATGATCACTGCCTTGCAAGTGGTTCGATTACCTAACATCAAGGTAGTTTATCTAGTTTCTGATGATTTTAATGATTATTCTGCTATATGCTAAAAGTGATCTGTACTCCAGGTTGCTACTGTACTGCTTTGCTGCGCTTTTGTCTATGACATATTCTGGGTCTTCATATCACCATTAATATTTCACGAGAGTGTTATGATTGTGGTGAGTATCTATTTCGGTGTCTCAAATTTATCGTTTCTATTGCTACACTCGACATATCCAGGGTAAGGCTTTAGAATTGGGCTTGTTATGTGATCTCAATTTCGTTTCTACAATTCTGACAGATAATGTGGTTTAGATATCTGTTTAGTTATGAAGAACTGAAAAGTAGAATTTGCTTTGCAGTTTGCATCATGACACAGAATTTCTTATGCTTCATCAAATTATATTATTGTATTGTGTTAACAGGGCCGTATTTCTATCTTGTTTTGTTAACCGCATACAGTCATAACTTGATAACTCAATCACCTTTCAACGGTATCTAACTCTAATAGCTGCGTAATCCTTAAGATTATGGCAAGCTAGCTAGTTGATATTCTTAATTGAGATCCCTTCTTTGTAGGTTGCCCAAGGTGATAGCAGCAGCGGGGAGTCCATTCCGATGCTTCTAAGGATTCCTCGGTTCTTTGATCCTTGGGGTGGTTATGACATGATTGGTTTTGGGGACATCCTCTTCCCTGGTTTGCTCATTTCCTTTGCGTCCAGGTACTTCCAGTCACATTGTTAAAGCTTCAATGAACAAACTTGGAACACAATCTATACCGTATGTTCTCTAGAGTGTCTTCCAAATCTCTGGACTCATACATCAGGCTTCTCTTAACGATTCTCTTATGTTTGTTCAATTCTCTCTGACTTTAAAGCGAGCTTTTCTGTCTGGTCTCAGATATGACAAAATCAAGAAGAGAGTAATAATAAAAGGGTACTTCCTTTGGTTGACTATTGGCTACGGAATAGGTAAGTACATGCAGTACTAACTCTGTGAACATAAAGGGTGTTATATAACTTATAGAACAGACGTGAAAGATTCCAATATTTATTCATAATACCCTCATCTGAATCAGTTTTTGGCTAATTCGACCAGAAAGTACAATAGATTAACATGCTAATATTCAAACTTCACTGAAACACTGTTTTTTCCGTTTTCTGTGTTGTAGGTCTGTTACTGACATATCTAGGTTTGTATCTAATGGACGGGCATGGCCAGCCTGCGCTATTGTACATCGTTCCCTGTACACTCGGTAAAACCAGAAGCATGAGTTGCTCTTCTTCCTTTAGTTCTTGCCCTTTATGTTAAAGACGATTGATGTGTTTTCTCTCTAGGTTTGGCTGTGATTCTAGGGTTGATAAGAGGAGAGCTTAAAGAACTATGGAATTACGGTACTGAAGAATCAGAATCAGAATCTGACACACCAGTGGATCCTCTACCTGAGGCATAATGATATGTTTCAACATCTAAAGCTGTGCTATCAATCAATCCAGATTAGCTTTTCCCAAGTACATCAAGCAAAGCATAGCAGATTTCATCTTTTGAGAGATGAAGTAAAGTTCTCTGCAAATCTGAAGCTAATTGGATACCAAAAAAGTAACTTCAGGCACATCGGAAAGTGTAATATATCGTATTTTTTCTTGTTTTTGGAGGAGAAGAAAGAAAGATATTGTAGTAAGAACTCATGACATACGTGTGTACAGAGTCTTTTACATAACTTTCTCTTGGATTCAGACTCACATTTATGCAGTAACCATTACTTTGTAGTATTTTTAGTATAATGCAAATTTCTTTGTGTTTTGTTCTTAATAAGTTTGTCCAATAACATTTAATTCGATTGATGGAATGAAAATGAGAATGCAATGAATACTCGATGTGATGTATTTGGACTTGACTAACAAGTCTATTTACATACGCGTGTACATAATAATTGACAATTAATGTAGGACAATTGTATGAAACATGAGTATGACCAACTGCTTAATATCATACGTGTAGGTAAACTGTCCATTAAATGAAATTGTGATTAGAAATTAAACAAGTTATCAAAGTTTACTACTTGCTTTATTCTTAATAATGTTATTGTGTTCAACCATTTATGTTCAATTTTCATGCATGAATCATGTAGTGTGTGAGTTAGGACAAAATGAAGTAGATGAGTTTTTCTACCAAACTCTTTAACCTATAATATGTCACGAATTTTTCTAAAGAAACTGGCTAGATATTGTGACACTTTTTATAAAATAAATTCATAGTTTCAATTATATATGCATAAGCTATATAAATAACCTTTTATGATGCTTACAAAATTATTGTGGTGTTTTCTCAAGTAATTATGTGTCTTTTTACCCGGTGTAGAGAGTTTTGGAAGTTTGGAATATATATCAAGTTTGTCGATTCAATTTGTTGAAAAAATCTCAGAAATTACAATTAGATATATGTAATACATCCAAAGAAATATTATCCATGAATTACAATCAAGAGTAATTAATCAAGTAGTGCATGGCAAAACGAGAAGAAAAAAAAAAGAAAAAGACAGAACACAGAAATTCACATCTCTTAAACCCTAATGTTCCAAAACCGGCCATGGTATTATATATAATAAAAATCTTTTTATCAAAATTTTAGAAAAAGTAAAGAAAAATATACTTTCATTACTTGAAAACTAATACATATCCACACATTTCATATATGTATCCTATCTTACAAGTATGTATATAAATAAGAATCTATACACATGTGACATGTATATTCATACTAATCACCCCAATCTCAACACTATGTATGTATGTATATATCGTATCTCTTTATATGCATCAATCACTGATCATGATGATGGTGATGATGATCATTTCGAAGATAAACCATCAACAAGAGACTGCATAACCTTGACCTGCATACTAAGACATTTGATGTAATGAGCTGTCTCTTCCATTAGCTTTGTTGTCTCCATTCTCCCACCTCCGGGAACAAAACTTCTCAATCTCTCCGCCGCTTCCTCTACCACCGGAGCTTTCCGGTTACTCCTCCTCCGTCTTGATGATATCTGCCACGCCACCTTCCTCTTCCTCTTTGAAAACCTTACGATCTTATTGTTTTCTTTGGTGGCTCGGTTCAAGAGAGCTTTGGTCCATAACCGGTTAGTTCTTCCAGCTGCTTTAGCCATGGAAACATACGCAGCCTGCTTGATCTTTCTTTGGTCTGGAGTATTCAAAGGATTTTGAGTTTTGAGATTTGAGAGAGATTGGAGGAAGTGAAGGGTAAAAACGTCTTTTTTAGGGATGTCTGTGTTTATGGTTTTCTTCGTAGAGGCCATTGTTTAGGTTCTTAGAGAGAAGAGAGAACTTGAGTTGAGAAACCTTTATAGAACTTCTTTTGAGAATGACACAAAATTAGGGTTAAATAAACGAAGAGGTGGAGAGAGAAGAATGACACAATATTTTTCTTTTCCTTTTATCTTACAGATATGGTTTTTTCTGTCACAAGAGAGACAATTCTCTATAAAGTCAAAAGTTAAACTCTAGGTAAAGCTAAAAATAGGGTACCCCTAAAAATATAATAAATGTATCAATTCATGTTATAATTGTTAGTAGAATTGGAATTGAAGAAAAAAATGATGAGAAAAAAAATTATTTGTTTTTTTTACCAATAACTTTTTTTATGAACGATAAAATATAAATTAGGCGCAATTTGCATTTAGCCTAGTGGCAGGTAGTAAGTCCACAAGAGGCATGCGCACTTGCATATCCTGGAATCAAGTCTCCTTGCTTGCATTTACAAGAACTTGGCTAATGTACCGGCCATTTGTGACCCAATGTTGACAAAAAATATATATATATATATATATATATATATATATATATAAATTGGGCTACATACAATTGGTCGGCCTAATAGTTAAATTTCTACCTAAATATAAGTGGGAGAACTCGATTTCTAAAATTTATTTTTTATTATAATTTTTTACATGTAAGTCAAACTCTTAACATTAGCTATTAGCTTAGTCTTTAAACCAAAAAGAACTCTTTGAAACTTAATTGGTCTATCAAATTTTAGTTGCACTAAATATGAGAATATGAAATTTTATTGGTAATTCTTTTTAATTGGTAAACCTAAAAAGAAGTTTTATGTTTATTTTTGGGATTTGATTATAAATATTAATATAAATTTTGGAGACTTGTCGAAACCCATGTATTTCGGATAAGTATGTATAATATACACTTTAGGGTTATAAAGTCTTGAATAAATAAATAGGTACTTAGTGGAAAATGATGTTTTGGCTTCAAGGAAAAAGATGATGCCAATAGATTAACATAACTTGGCTGGTTTTATGTATATATATATATGTGTGTATATATATACTAAACGAAGATTAATCCATGTCAATTATGTATATATATTATAAATAATTTAGCATTAATGTTAGTATATGTATATCTCAACTACAATTCGTATGTCTTCTAGACGCAAATGAATTAAAACCCTTTTGGTTCTTAGCTTAATATAAACGGAATTATAGCAATTAGGAGTAGACAGGAGATTATGGAATAAGATTCTAAAAACCAGAACTTTATGTTTAATTTGTTAATTTGATTTGATAAAAGTTTAGTTTTGATGACGAATGCGTATGGTTTAATTAATGTGATCAAGAGCTAATTAATAGAGACTATTATGACAATATTAGGTATGTTGTATAGATGTGAACCATTAGTTGACAATTAATGACGAATTAGATGGAATGATTGTGAAAACACTAATTGCTCATTTTTATTGCAAAAAAATAACAAAAATCGGAAATTACATTTTTGTCACATTGTTAATGCTTAATTCTTTTACAGCTCGAACCAGATTTGATGTAGTTTCGCGTGATATTGTTTAGAGTTTAAGAAAGTGTTTAAAATTTGAGATTAATCCAAGTGAAAGAATGACCTAAGATATATTTTGATCAATCACCAAGATCAAACGTTATAAAAGTTAACAAAATATTCACCATGCAAGAGAGCAACAACTATTATATATATATAATGCACATGTTCTCTCGTAAGATATGATAATTATTTAATTGGTTTGACCAATAGATGATCACTGGAATTTATATAACTCTAAACATTACCTACTAAACTAGAAAAGACAATACTTAAAGGTATTAAAAAGCCAAAATATAAAGAGAGACTTGAGAAATACGATACGTGTTTGGTTAAGGCTATAATTTAGCATTAGTCCCATCTCTTTTGTGTTAATCACTCTCTCTTTGCCGCACAACGTATTTTTCACGCCATTAATTATTATTTTTTTCTCGACCACTAATTCGATAATGTAGATCAATAATACGAAAATATTTTTCTTCTTCAAAACTCCGATATTTATACATTATAGTGATATAAACACTAGTAACTGAGTTTGGGAAAATAATTTTTTTTTTTAAAAAGGAAAATAAAATTTTTGTAAAAAGAAATTAACTATAGTAATGAAAGGGAATAAAAAGTGAAATAAAATTAATAATAAAAGATAAGAACCAAAAGAAGGAAGTTGAAGAAGTGGTAAAGTGGGCCCAATAATGGGCCAACCACCACATGAGAGCACATGGCTTAAGCCTTTACCGACCCTCCACTTTCTTTTCTCTCTTATCTTTATATTTTAATTATTAATTAATTAATTAACTACACTATTCTTTTTCTTGATTCGCTTCTTAATTTTTCCTCCTAATTATATTAGTCGTTGTTAGCATGACTCATCAAAACATTATTATAATGAGAACCAAAAAAAAATCTGACTAGCAATGTAAAACAAATAAATATATATTTAGAAATTTTATTAGTAAAGTAATGGTAACAATAGGCTGAGGACAGGTGACCTAATGGTGTAGTCACTTTATAAATTCTCATGCTACCAGGGATCGAATCCCCTACCTGTAGTTGTAGGAGTGGGATTTAAAAGCCAATAGGCTAGTTGAAAAAAAAAAAGTAATGGTAACAATAGCAAATATATTTTAGTTTAGTGGTCGACGATAAGTCAACTTACATTATGTGTTTGATTGGTAACTGCGATTTTGGCGGTGCATCATAAAATGTGGTGCGGTATAAGTGCGGTTTTTGACAAGCACGGTACAAATGCGGTTTTGTTAGAAAAAGCATAATACAAGTATATGTGATTGATAAGAATATAAAAGCGGTGCAGTTTTTCTAGGTAATATAAAAAAAATTAATATAATAGATTTCATAAATTATAAAAACTGAATAATTAAATGTATTATAATTGATAAAATAAATAAACAAGAAAAATATATATGATAGAAATATTTTTTTTTTTAAACTAATTTTGACTATTAAAAGATAACTGTTCCATTTTGTTTGTCCATAATTTAATCAGGTACTAGATGGTGAGTTTAATTTTTACTATGCTTAATTGGAGAACGTAGCTATTTATCTGATCTGGTCGATCCAATAATTATTTATTGATTAAACAACTAATTTTTACTATTTATTTTCTTATAACATATTTGTAATATAGGTTAATTTATAAAGCTGATAAAACAACTATTATATATATTTTTAAAATTAATTAAATAATTATGTACATAGTTAATTAATCGATCAGTAATTTTGTAAGAATTGCTAGTACTACATAATCAATATAATACTAAGTATGTTGTAGAACTAATTGTTATAATATAAATTTATTATTAAAAACAAAAATTTGTGTATTTCAAAGTGAACCACTTCACTTTCGCTACATTTACGTTTATTTTTATTTTACTTGATAAGTAAAATAATTTGCGTTTTGTTTGTATCTAAAAAAATAATGCATATCTTTTAACTTTTATATGTGATGAGTAACAAGTGCATTTTTGTTATTGAAATACATCCCGTACATCTAAAAAACGTACATGAATGCCTATATAGGAATTTAGTTAATGTATTAACGAGTTATTGTTCAATGTACTTTATCGTTTGACAAGAAAAATAATAGTGACAATATTTGTAATATGTGAAAAGTGTCATAATCGTAATGACTTCAATTAGAGAAACGTGTGAAAATGCCACGTCAGCAGTGACGTTTTCCAAGTTGTTTAATTACGTTTTGTTAAAAAAAGAAGACGGCTGATTAACTTGACGTTACAACTGTCGGCGAATATCTTCCGTTATTGCTGACGTGTCTCCGTTATAGTATCATGACGTCGGTTTATTTTTCTTTTTATTAAAAAGCAAATATTTTTAGAACTCAACACTTTTTTTTTCGTCAATACTGGTTCAGAAATGACCGATCTATTAGCCAAATTCTTGCAAATACAAGTGGAGGGACTCGATCCCAGAATGTCCAAGTACGCATGTCTCTTGTGGACTTACCATCTGCCATTAGGCTAAATACAACTTGCTATAACTCAACACATTAGAATTCTTTTAACTATTTATTTAAAATGTGTAGTATACGAATAGATTTCTCCGAGTATCGAGATGATTCATTATATAAATTTGTAGTGCTAAAATTTAGGGATATACAAAATAATAGTATTGTATATTTTAGATCCATTTATTGTTATTCGACCACAACATTTTGGATTAGAAAAAAAAGTCAAATGTTTCATTTTCTTTTATTTTGACCCTGAAAGACAAGAAAACTATAATAGTTCGACGACCCAAAGAACTATTGAAAACATCCTATAATTGATGAAATTTCCAATTATTTTTCATATTGTACATTATCTTACATAAATCTTGTACATAAAAATTAGTTTAATATATGTTTCTTCGACTTCAAACATTGTGGTCTTAAAATCAACAAAGATGGTCCAAATAAAACAGTCAAACAGAATAAATGTGGAAGAAAAAGACATTGAAAACAGTGAGAATAGTGTTGGTTGCTAAAACTAAAAGAACTAAATGAATAGGAGTTATTATTATCAAATTCTAGTGGTTTAGACAATCAAATCAACTGCAAATAGTGACAAGTGACAAACGGTAAGTCCAATTAAGACAACATATTTGTATAATTTGGGATCGAATCTTCATACATACATTATGTTGGAATTTGGCTATTGTGTCGGTTAGTCGTGATCCAACAATATAATATGAGGTTGACAAAAAAAATCAAATCAACTCTCACATCAAAGTTCCATTTCTTACTAAATGTGAAAAATTTTAAAAGATTTTGGAGAAGGAATTTTAGACTATAAATAAAGTTTTATTGATTTAATTGTTTGACAATTTTTTTGGATTAAATGCTAATAAATTATGAAGTTCTGTATACTAGCGTTGTAAGAAATTTTGGTTATAGATTACTGTTAAAAAGACACATAAAAACAAAAGGTTTGCACGTGGGATTAATATAGTGTACATATATACACAGTTACATGCAAATAATTAATATACATGTAATTCACTATTTGATTAATGTAATTGAGTTTTAAAGGAAATGAAGAGTTGAAAAAGAAATTGTGGGCCAATCTTGCCTATTGTTAGAGAGGCAAGATTTTGATACTCTAAACCAAAATCTCTTCCTAATTAATTATCTCTTTTATTTTCATTTCCAACTTTTAATTATTCTTTTCACTATTATTCAATTATGGTTAGTTGGTAAGGTTCTTACACAACCTTATATTCCATTATATTTTATTATTATACATCCTGAAGGTGCATGCAATATTACTAGTATCAAATTGAGACTTGAACATGAAAATCACTAATATGAAACTTTTAACTTATTTCTTTATACCTAATACCTTGAATGACCAGAAGACCAAACCATTCAAATTTCATTAATCATTCGTAGTAAGGTACATGATAATAGTTAGCTAACTACAAATAGTTAAATTATTACTTTTGTAACATGTAAACACTAACTTCTTCTTTTTTTGATAAAAGGTTTTTAACTATAAAAATAACAAGATACATAGATCTATGGCTTGGAATCAAGTCATACATAGATTGTTTCTTTTTACAAGAGCTAATAGAAGGTAAGCTAAACAAATTACATCGAAAAACATAGAATGTTTAGAAATTGCTATTCGATAAATCATGTGGCAAACAATAAGGCTTATGCTAAACCAATTTATTCGACTTTTTTACCTTTTCTTCTATAAATGGTGGTCCATTCCATTTCTTGCTTCTTATGAGTCGGTTTAACAATTCGTTCTTTTATATATTTTTGGCTTATTGAACCCTTTAAACCAATAATTTTTGATGATTCTGGATTGTCGAACATATTGATGTTCCTAAAAGCTTTGAATTCAAAAGTATTAGAGTGAATGGAGATACCTATTAGAAAAGAAACAGTGTTGGCAGAATTATTTTGCCATGAACAAAAAAATAATAATCCAACATTACAATGTTTATAAGTCTATAACTATGGGCTTTGCAAACTCTTTAGTCATCACTTATTTGTGGGCTTTAGAACTGTCAATAAATGGGCTGATAATATAGATCCAATAATTCACATTAGTTTGGTTTAGTGTGAAATATTTAAATTGAACACACATTATTACAAAGAATACTTTATTTTTTTTATCAACGGTAAATTATATTGGGTCACAACTGGCCGGCCCAATAGGTAAATTCCTACGTAATGTAGGCATGAATACTCGATCCCTGGTTGTGTAAATGAACTTGCCTTATGTGGACTTACCGCCTACCACTAGGCTAAGAGCTATTTGCACAAATAATACTTTATTTAAATTTTGTGTTTTAAAATAATAAGTAGAGAGGTATTATATAAAAACATAGTTGTAATTAATTTTAAATTATTTATCACATTTTTTAAATCTATCACAATTCATACCATTACTTTTAATCACAATTTAACATAAATAACAATAAATTTGATAATTTATTAAACGAGCTTAATTACTAAGCTCACTTGACAAGTCCAGAGTCGAAACTAACGCCAGTTGACGGCAACCACATGTTCCCGTCAATAAAACCCGCAACAGTAAATCCTTCCGCTTCCGTTACCGTTAATGACGGATGATAACCAGTCCATTTAACCCGACCCGAAACCGATGATCCAGGACCCGAAATTTCCATATTCTCCGTAAAACACAGTTTTGAGTCCAAAACCACCCGACCAAGGAGACCAACCCGACGGATCAATCGAACCACCGAGATACGATTGCATCATCACCGTCCTCGAATAAGCTTTCCACGGCCGACCAAGAAACGTCATTGTCTCCGCCGTGATTTTACAATTTTGAATCGAAATTCCGGTGTTCTGATCCGGACTGCTCCTCCCTTGCGCCGTCACGAAGTTTTTCTGACCCGGTAATGGTTTCCGAGCCACAATGTCGCAGGCTTGGAAAACAACGACGGAGTTCCCGAAGATGAAATCGACGGTTCCGGTAACGTCTGTCTCTCGATAGAATTGTCTCTTAGAATGTGCGTAGAGAGAATCTTGGTATCCATCAACGGAACATCGATACACGACGGATTTATCCGCTCCGACTCGAAGCGCCACCGCTTGCTCCGATTTAGGTCCGGCGTTGTTCACAAAGGTTATATCCCGCGCAATAAATCCCTCTCCCATCGCAGCTTCAAAATTAAACCAAATTTTAATTTCGTTAACCGAATCAAATCAAACCAAACCAAACCAAACCAAAATCATACCAAATTGAACCAAATTCTTGATCTTGTTAACCCAAATCGAACCAAACCAAAATCATACAAAATTAAACCAGATTCTTGATCTTGTTAACCCAAATCTAACCAAACCAAAATCATACCAAATTAAACCAAATTTTTAATTTTGTTAACCGAAATCGAATTCAATCTAAACCGTACCAATCGAAACTGAACCAGATGGAATCGGTTGAAATCGAATCTTACCGACGGTGGCTGTTTGGTAAGTAGTGTAGCCGCCTCTATTACTTCTACTACCTACAATGACTGTTTTGCCCTTCCCATCACCAACTAACATAACGTACTTTTGCTTGGTCGGAATCTTAATGTTCTCATTATAAGTCCCAGCTTTCAAGTGAATTACGGTTCTGCCACTGCTCGCTAATGAAACAGCCAATAAAGCTTCTCCAATGGTTTTATGTGTCCCACTTCCATCTTTAGCTACCACTGCATCAATCTTCAACTCCTCCACCGAAGCTTCTAGAAGCCTCCGTTCCACCGGAAAAGAATCTCCTTCTGACAAGACTCTACGGTGCTTTGACTTCAACGATACGAACAAGTTAAGTGACTTAGTCAACAAACCAGTGAGGTTTCTTGCTACGAATTCGTGTTTATAAGAGTTTGATTTCTCTTGAAGACTTTGTTCACAAGTCTCTTGGTTCGTGAGTGTTGCACTTAGCCATGTATGAACATCTTCTTCATCACTATCTGTATGAATACGAGACAACATGTCAAGTGTATCGTCGAGAAGCTCGAGACAATCGTGGATTGGATCAATGGCTTGTGTTTGTACGGTTCGATGAGAAAGAGTGAGATTGTAAGCAAGAGAATGAGCTAATAAAGCATGCTTCATATTCTCTTGAACCGATGCGAGAAACTCTTGTTTGGTTGTTTTTGATGATGATGAGCTTTGATGTGATCTCGTGAATCTTGCGAAGTGGGCATTGGAACTGGATGTAGCTAAAGATGTTTGAATTAGGAATAAGAAGTCTATAATCAGCAATGGAATTTTGTGAATTGATATTGATGATGATGAAGCCATTATAATTATGGAAACTTAATGATTTGTAAGGTGTTGTATTAGTAGTAGCTTAATGGTATATATGTATATATAGTTATAACTTTATGTTTCGTTACTATATTAAATTGGTGTTTTTGAATTTCTTATTACTGCATAACTCAAATGTTTTGAGCAAACTCACATTACTAAGACAATGTATATTGTTACATAATTCTGATGTTTTACCAAGTCTTGTCTTAATCCATTAAATCCGTAATTAATCAATTATTTTTGTAAGTTGTTAAAAATCTATATTTGTATTTTCTTTCCTTCTAGAATTTGATTATACGTAATCGTATAATTTTACATAATACAATTTGTAATTAGAGAAATTCTAGTTTTGAGTAAGGTTTATCAAATACGAAAATATAATTTTGGATTTAAAGTAGAAGATGCAAGTAATATTTCTTTGATATATGGGAATGAAAAATTATCTTGATGCAATCAAATTCACATTTCACAAGTATTAATTAATTATATGAAGGCTGTTCTTTAATCGTAAAACTTAATGGTGAAGAAACTAAAAGGTTTTAGATTGTCCAGACTGTGCGTAATATTCACAATCATTTGCTGCTTTTTAATCATAGAGCTACGTATATATAATGTATTTGCTTTATTTTCCGAATATAGATATATTTATATATAATATAGTTAATCTATATAACATATCTATAAGTAAAAATTCATTTATATATTAACCAACAAAAGTGAAACATTCTAAAGCAAACCGCGTATATATTCGTAACTTTTTCCAAAACAATTCAATCATACTGTAAAGTATGACGTTACGTATTAACAACTTAATACTAAATTTGTTTTTTATAATAATTATATGTAAATATGTCCCAACGATATGTAAATGCGAGTGCGACTGATCTACTTAATATGGTAAAACAAGATGCTTAGCGACAAAAATATAAAATATCGAAAATGATCAAGACTTGGTTTTCATCTACATGTGCTTATTTATCGTTATGTTAATTGCTACAAATGTTTTGTTAATTGTTAAATGTTATGAAAAATAATCAAATCGTTTGATTTTGTATGGATAATGTCATAATGATACCGTCAAATTTAAAGAGACAAACGAAATGGGATCCATCTTAATGAAATCCTCAAAGAAAATTCAACGATGCGACCACTTTTCAGCCATGGGATCAAAGAAAAAAACCACTTGTGAATTCAATTTTTTTTTTATCAATAGTAGATTATATTATGCGACAACTGGTCGGTTCAATAGTCAAAATTCTAGAAAATATAAGACTAGTTGCCTTAAGTGGATTTATTGTCAACCACTAACCATTTGCGTGAATTTAATTATTTTAAAATGACATATTATATTTTATGACCAACATTGATATTTTAATAATTTGTGTTGGTGTTATCCTTATATCACATTATGTGAACCAAATCTTCTGCAGAAAATCATTTATTTTGATTATTTTCCATTGAAATAAACAATCATGAGTACATAAATTTTATAAACATTTTCCGAGAGTAATACAATCATAAGGTTTTATATGAACATTTACGGTATATAGCACATATTATAGATATAATCTATCCTCCCATGATAATTTGTTATTTTTCTAATTCGCTATTTCTGAAACATTTTGTGGGGCTTTTTTCAATTTAGAAGTTTGGATTTTCATATGTAAAGTTCCTTATTTATTACAGAAAATTTGTGTTTATAACAATTTAATTCTGTTTCGTGGTGACCTAATTTTTTCGTAATATTTTATAGTTTCTATTTTTTTCTAATTTTTTCCTAATTTGTTTTCCTATAATTCTTCTTTATTAGTTCTATTTTTTTTTTAGATTATGTTTCCGAAAATAATTATGTTAATTAGCCTGCTTAAGTATTTCATTGGTGTATTTTTGGTGCATTCTTTTTTAGTGTTTTTTGTTTTGTTTTGTTATTTTTAGTGTTATTAAATATCTTGATGAAAGAAAACAACAATTTGATAAGGATGCTACTACTCAAACTCATGCCTCTTAGCTAAATAAGTGATTTAAAGACATTGTATATGCAAATTCTACTATACTTATAGTTGCTAAGTTGAGAGGTCTTGTCTAATAAATACACATCACACTAATTTATGCTATAATGGACCTACATAATAATGTACTATAAATAATTCAAGTTAGATTGATTTTTTTGAAGACCAAATACGTAAGCTAGTTCGGATTTTGGTCTTAAATGTGTATATATTATATTAATGAATCGATTATAATACAGTATATATAGTACATAACGAGATGATTGACTATACAGAAGAACTAACTTTGATAATTTTGGATTAGGACAAATCAGTGGAGGCTTTTCGTTAAGTTTTCCCAAATGCCAAAAGAGAATGAAAAAGACAGACTATCAGTGATTTATGTACTTTTAACATATGTGTTTTGAGTTTACGTTTAGGTTCAATTAATTTTATATCGATGACAATAAGTCAAAAACCAAGCTTGCAAAGTTAAATGTGAATATACAAATAATAATATTTCACTTTATATAAAATTTTAAAAAGGAATATTTAATGGCCGTTGGATAGTTGGAATTGTGATGTCGAAGGATTTTATCTCCTTATGTCCCAGGATCGATCCTCACCCTTATATATATATTTTGCCGAGGATAGATGACCCAGTAATATAATTACTTTATAAATTTTTAAGGCACCAGATATCGAATTCCCTATCTATAATAGTAAAAATGATATTTAAAAACCGAGAGACTAATTGACAAAAAAAGCTGACAAATTATTGAAATGCTAGAGGTCCTTCATTAACTAACTACATCTACATCTTTTCAATTATATTCTCTATAACTTTAGATTATTGTTATCAAATCAATGGTTTCATCTTGACTATTTTTCTCAACAATAAAACCAATAAACTACTCAAAATTTCCAAATCTCTGTTTATATCATATAGGATAAAATACTATTTATGAAAATTGATTTCTTGTAAAAAAGTATAATCAACCGACTATACACTTCCTAGCCTTTTATTTTAACAACTTTCGTTGCTAAAGCTTTAAGTAAATAAAAAATAAGAAAAGTAGAATTTGAGTTTTAGGGGTCAATATGAGTTATTTCAGTAGCTTACTAATTAGGTACAGCTTAACACCTTTTTATATACAAGTCAACGAATATCATTTTAATGTGTCTAATTGGAAATACCATTTGAAACAATTTTTAAAAGAAAATACGTGGTTGAAATAAATGTTGTTTGTATATGACCGTTTAAAAATAATGATTGGCAAAAAAAAGTTAAACTAAAGACGTTTGAAGAGGTCGAGGACAGGTGGCTCAGTGGTTTGGTCACTTTACAAATTTTCAAGACACCAGAGATCGAACCCTTTATCTGCAAGAGTAGGAGTAGGATTTAAAAGCGAGTAGGCTAGTTGACAAAAAAAAAAAAAGATGTTTGAAGAGTTGTATTAATTGATAACAATGCATCAATTGAATAATAAAATAAGATTAAAGAATATATGTAAACTTGATATAAATAACTATTCAGAAAAATATGTTATAACATATAGTTTAATTGTTTTTAGTATGAAAGTAAATATATAGATTACAACTATTATTTTAAAATAATTTTTGTATATTATATAAATGACTATTTTTCTAAATATAAACAAATTTCTTTTGAACAATAATATAAATCATATATGGTTCCTTAAACCATAAATATATATAAAATGAAAAAATAAATATTTATTTATATTTATAAAAGATGGTCGCTTTCCAAACAATTCTAATAGCTCCGTTTGTAAATGACCTTTTCAAATAATCATAAATAAATCCAAAGGATATTTCTAAAAATATCGTTGTAAATGTTTGTTTCACTGATTGATAGCAACATATACATATGATTTGCTAACAACAATATTATTGCAACCATCAAAGCAAATATCTTTCTTTACTATATATATTATCTTAGAATCTTGATACAAAAATAAAATAGTAACGTATACAGTATACTACTATAAATAAAAACTGTATACATATATTAGTCAAATATTTAAAAGATGGTTGACTAATTAAATCGAATAATAAAAACATTCCTAATAGATATGGGCCAAAATAATTAAAAGCCCAAATTGAATTAGTCAACTAAAGTAGAAGTTGACGATTGCGGTGTTAGAACTTAGAAGCCTCTTCTCGAGGTAAAAGGTTTAGTTGCCAAGACTCACTTTTCCCTCGTAACCGCAAAAAGACGTTAATACCCCTGGTGAACACATGAAATTTCATAGAGAGCTTAAGACAAAACAGGTGTTGAGTTATGTGTTCGCGTTCTGCAAGCATCGGAAGCACGTACATTTCTTAAGACTCCGTTTCGCATTTTAAACACATTTTTATATTAAACAATTTTAACGAAAGATCAAAACTCTAAGAGTAAAAAAAAGTTTCTCTTTTTTTTTTGGGTTATTTCATTCTCTAGATCCGATTTTCCGTCGCAAAATTCGTGAGTGCGGCTCTTTCTTCTTCTTCATCTGGTTGTAGTTGATTCGATCGGCTTCTTGGGAACATGAAGCGGATGATCGTAGGTACGGTAGATTCAGTTCTCGAAATTGGCTTAATTTCTGATCAAAAACTAGAACAAGTTTCAATTTCATCATTGTTTTTATCTCTCGAAAATAATCTACTAGGGACTCCATAAGCAATCACATTGATAGATTTGTTTCTTTTTTAGGATCCACATTGCTATTTTTTTGTTCAATTTCGATATATTGTTCTTTGACTTCAAACAAGAGTTAGAAATTCATTTATCGGAATATTTTTGCTGATGTGATGAGTAGATAAAAGGGATGTAGTTTCGAATTGTTTAATGTAATGATTCAAAGTGAAAAACAAACAAAAAGTTAGAAAGATGCCAAAGTTGAAGATCTTTTTTGTTGTCTTTGAAGCTTCCATTTTCTTGGTGGGTCCTTTCAAGCTAATGATTTCAATTCTTGGATTTGCTCAAAAAATTGGCTGCTTTAGAAATGTTGTTCTCTTTACAATGTTGCCCTGTCTTAATTCTATGATAATGTAATGCTTTCCTTTGTCTGAGTACTTGTCAGACTCTTGTGTCACGGTTTGATTACTTTGGAATGAGTTTACTTATTGTTCCAATTGTTGCAGTTGCTCGTTACGGTGGATTGATGTTTGGAGTACTAAAAGGATAAAGAGAGAGAGAAGGGACGCAGAAATTTGATGAGTGTTTAGTTTGAAAGGTGAACAATGCTCGGGAATGAATCCGCAGAGTTTAGTGAGAATTGGCAAGATGAGATTATCAGACAACTATGTGCCAATGGAATGTGCATGAAAACAACTGATGTTGAAGCAAAGCTTGATGAAGGAAACATCCAAGAAGCTGAATCTTCTTTGAGAGAAGGATTGTCTCTCAATTTCGAGGTTTTTTGTGAACCATGAGTCCAATGTTTATAAGGAAAGATTTGTCTCTGAATTTTGGACGTTTTTTTATGGTTACAGGAAGCAAGAGCACTTCTTGGAAGATTGGAATACCAAAGAGGGAATGTAGAAGGTGCACTTCGTGTCTTCGAAGGTATTGATCTTCAAGCAGCAATCCAACGGTTACAGGTTGCTGTGGTTCCTGAGAAACCGGCTACTAAGAAAAACCGTCCCCGTGAACCGCAACAATCAGTCTCGCAGCATGCTGCTAGCTTGGTGCTTGAAGCTATCTACTTGAAGGCCAAATCCCTTCAAAAACTTGGGAGAATAACTGGTAAGATCTCCTTTTACATTTGAGGCCTCAGTTTGTTTGCTTTTACCATTCACATATGAAATTTGCTAAAAATGTGAACTATTCTGTTCTTAAAAAAGTCTGAATTTTTCCTTGCTGGTTTTCATTTGCAGAGGCTGCACAAGAATGCAAAAGTGTTCTTGATTCTATTGAGAAAATATTCCAGCAAGGAATACCGGATGCTCAAGTGGATAGTAGACTTCAGGAAACAGTTAGCCACGCTGTGGAATTACTTCCAGCGCTATGGAAAGAATCTGGTGATTATCAAGAAGCAATATCTGCTTATAGACGAGCGCTTTTAAGCCAATGGAATCTCAATAACGACTCTTGTGCAAGGATTCAGAAAGATTTTGCAGTGTTTCTTCTACATTCTGGAGTTGAAGCAAGTCCCCCAAGTTTAGGTTCTCAGGTGGAGGGTTCATACATACCTAGAAATAACTTAGAAGAATCCATTCTTCTTCTGATGATTCTTTTAAAAAAGTTCAACCAAGGAAAAGCGAAATGGGATCCGTCTGTGATAGAACACCTTACCTTTGGGTTATCTTTGTGTAGTCAGACCTCGGTTCTCGCCAAGCAGCTCGAAGAAGCAATGCCTGGTGTGTTTAGTCGTGTTGAGCGTTGGAATAATTTGGCCCTTTCTTATAGTGCAGCGGGTCAAAGCAGTGCTGCAGTTAACCTGCTTAGAAAGTCTCTGCACAAACATGAACAACCCGAAGATCTCGTTGCGCTTTTGTTAGCTGCTAAGCTTTGCAGCGAAGAGCCTTCTTTAGCTGCAGAAGGTGCAGGTTATGCGGAGAGAGCGATAAACAATGCTCAAGGAATGGATGAGCATTTGAAAGGCGTCGGTTTGAGAATGTTAGGACTTTGTTTAGGGAAACAAGCAAAAGTTCCCACTTCGGATTTTGAAAGATCTCGGCTTCAATCAGAATCATTGAAAGCATTAGATGGAGCTATAGCTTTTGAGCACAACAATCCTGATTTGATCTTTGAGTTAGGTGTACAATATGCTGAGCAACGGAACTTAAAGGCTGCGTCCCGCTATGCCAAAGAGTTCATTGATGCAACAGGAGGATCAGTGTTAAACGGATGGAGATTTCTCGCGCTTGTTTTGTCGGCTCAACAACGGTTTTCAGAAGCTGAGGTTGTGATCGATGCTGCTTTAGATGAAACCGCAAAATGGGATCAAGGACCTCTCTTGAGACTTAAAGCAAAGCTGAAAATCTCTCAATCAAATCCAACAGAAGCAGTTGAGACTTACCGTTACCTTCTCGCATTGGTACAAGCGCAAAGGAAATCCTTCGGACCTCTCAGAACTCAATCGCAGGTGTCCAAATCTCTTTTATTTCGTTAATTAATTGAGATCATCACTCAAAACTTTTGTTTACGAACTTTTTCAATAACACAGTTGAAGGAAGACAAAGTGAATGAGTTTGAAGTGTGGCATGGCTTAGCTTATCTTTACTCAAGCCTTTCACATTGGAACGATGTAGAAGTCTGTCTCAAGAAAGCTGGTGAGCTGAAACAATACTCTGCTTCAATGCTGCATACAGAAGGTAAATCAAAATCCAACTTTTAACTAGCCCCTTTTTACATTTTCTCAAGTCAGTTTGAATCTTAATATGATCAGGTCGAATGTGGGAAGGAAGAATGGAGTTTAAACCCGCATTAGCAGCTTTCTTAGACGGTTTATTACTAGATGGATCATCAGTTCCTTGCAGAGTAGCAGTTGGAGCATTGTTGTCTGAAAGAGGGAAAGATCATCAGCCAACACTACCAGTTGCGAGAAGTTTGCTTTCTGATGCATTAAGGATTGATCCAACAAACCGGAAAGCTTGGTATCACTTAGGAATGGTTCATAAATCTGATGGACGTATAGCTGATGCTACTGATTGCTTCCAAGCTGCTTCTATGCTTGAAGAATCTGATCCTATTGAAAGCTTCTCATCCATTCTTTAAAAACTCCAAAACCAATCATAAAGATTCATAACTTATATGTTTTCTTTTTGTTCTATCACCTCAATGTACAAACTAAAAATCTGTGTTTTCAAGTATAGACTTCATTACCATTGTTGATTGTTTCAATACTTCACATTCTAACACAAGAGTGATTCAAAGATTCTGCAATTTCGATTAACAATTCAGACAACATTACAAAACAACAAAGGTAAGAAACAAAAAACCGAGACTTTCTATTAGTTCTTAGGGATATTAACTCCGACGATTTTAGCCGGAGTTATACGGAGAAGATTTCCAGGCTTACCAGGTAAAGCTCCTTTGATCATCACAACATTAAGATCCTTATCAACTTTCACAATCTTAAGCTTTCTGATCTTCGTTCTCGTTCCTCCCATTCTTCCAGGCATTTTCTTTCCTTTGTAAACTCTTCCCGGAGTAGTACCAGCTCCAATTGAACCCAAAGCTCGATGACTTTTGGAACCATGAGTCATTTGCCCTCTCTTAAAGTTATGCCTTTTGATTCCTCCTTGAAACCCTTTTCCAATTGTGGTTCCAGCAACATCAACAAGATCACCTTCTTTGAATATCTCATCGAATACAAGCTTCTGATTCGGTTCGAATCCTTCGATGTTTTGTAATCTGAACTCTTGGAGATGTCTCATTGGGATTGTACCGGCTTTTTGAAGATGACCCATTTCCGGTTTAGTAAGCTTCTTGTCACGAACACGACGGTAGCCGACTTGAACAGAGTCGTAACCGTCGGTGGCTAGGGTTTTGATTTGGGTAACGATGTTACCTTCACGGAATCCGACGACGGTTACTGGAACTACTGTTCCGTCGTCTTCGAAGAAACTCATCATTCCGAGTTTTGACGCCATTACTCCGATTCCAGCTTCCATTGAAGCTGAAACAACGAATTTGGTTTTGGGAGATGAGTTGACGAAAAGGGAAGAAGATTTCGGGAGGAAGGACGGGGCGAATAGTGAAGAAGATAAGGTCTTTTCACGAAGTAAAGACGGGGAAGAAACAACCGCCATAGCCATCACCATTGTTGGAGATTTACAGAGAAGAAGAAACTCGTAAGAGGATAGAACTCAGTGCCACTCTTATCTTCTTCTCCAGTCTAATAAAAATAAAATCGAATTTTAATTGGAAGTTATTTAAATTTATCAATATACCTGAAATCAAATTTTTATTCGCTTTGTTCCTTTTTTCTTCTTATGTTTATTTTAACCCATTTTTTGCAAGTAGCGTCGAGTGGCATGTGGTAAATCCACAAGAGGTATGTGTACTTTGCACATTTTGAGATCGAGTCTTCCTACTTGCATTTACAAGAACTTGGCTAATGAGTCGGCCATTTGTGACCCAATATTGACACAAAAAAAAACTATCATTTTTTGTTGGTAACCGAGAAGTTTCGGTTTCTAAATAATAACCAAATTTAACCAATGAAAATTCTATGGTTTCGATTGGTATCTGCGATTTTTGCGGTGTGGTACAAGTCCAGTTTTTAACTAGTATAGTACAAATGCGGTTTTAAGTTAAAAAGCGGGACAAAAATTATATGATTGATGAAAATATAAAAGTGGTACGGTTTTTAGCTAATATTAAAAAATATTATTAATATAATTATTAATATATATATATATATTCATTAATATATTTGTGTATATTCACGTAACATATATATGTATTTGTAAGTGAATGCATGTCTACATATATACACATGTAAATATATAATAAATAAACTATAATATGATATAATTATATATGTAAAATATGATTTAATTATTAAATAATTGAAAACCGCACTTACTAGTTTTGGACCGCACCTAAATAGATGAATTCATATTCATCATTAGCGGGATAATTTGTTAGTGTCAAATATATTAGTATTAAAAGAATTTGCACTGTTGCGTTATTACATTTCAACCGCTCCGCGATTTGTATTATAGGATGATTGGTGACTTTTCTAATTTAGTTGCGGTATTGTCACGCCCCGCATGTAACAATCAAAGCCTATATTATCAGGAACGGATCAAAATCTCTCATTTTAAAGATAGATAATATCTAAGATTACGTCTGATAGAAATTCTCAAGATGGTCTCTTCTGAATAAAAAAATAAAAAATAATGGTAAAAAAAAGAGAAAAAATAAGTTTTTTAAACAAAAGATTTAAGAGAATTGATCTTAAATCTTAAGAGACTCAAATATCATTGGCCCATCGTTGCTCAATAACTAGTTATTTTTTATTTTTCTGGTGAGTAAATTCAATGTTATTGCAAGTTGGAAGAAAAAAACTTGAAAGCTATGAATGGTAACACCGTTTCTGGTTTTTGGTTTTTAGTATTTGGATTGAAGTTTTTGGTTTTTGTTTTTGCATCTTAGTTTTTGTTTACAAAAACTCAAAAAAAATAGTTTTGGACTGTTAGAAATATCAACGTTGAATTCTCAAAAACTTATTTTTTCTATTTTTAGGAAAGCAAAAAAAAAAAAAAATTTGAATGGTGAGATTTAAAGTAAAACTTGTTTTAAGATTTTGAAAAACCGTTTAAGCAAAACTATAATTGGCTAA
>JAKUCM010002133.1:0-40385 GCA_023374145.1 Lepidium sativum
AGAGAGAGACATGACCTCATATAAAAAAGACCAATCAAATTGCTTGATTAATCCAACTCATCACATGCTTCCACTTCTTCAATCTCAAATCTTTTGCTTTCAACAATCGTGACTTTCTGTTTCCTTTTATTTTTAAAGATAAAATGTAATGACTCTTCTGTTTCCTCCTACGCTAAATCCAGTTCTCTCACAAAATGGGATACTTGTGACAGTGTCACCATAAAAATTATCGATCTAAGCCTCAACCTTAAGTGTAACAAAGTTGAGCAGGTTCTATTTTTTACTCTTTTAACTTCTCTCTTTTCGATTTGATTGTGGTTGTGAAGGAACAAATGTCAAATACAAATGCAGATTCATCATTCATATTAGTTTTCACATCATCATTTTCTTCTTCTCCCTCTTCTCTTCTAAAAGTGAAACCCTATTTTAATATATTTAGAAGGATAAATAATGAAGGAGACCTCTTTGATGAAAAATTAATCAGAGCTTATCTTTTGGTTCTATAGATCGGTGTGTTGTAGAAGGCTCAAGAAGGTGTACACGGTTCGATGACATCTGGAACAAAGCAACATCATGTTCACTCTCACATGTTTGAAAACAAGAAGAACGACATCTGGAATAAAGAAGATGACGGTTCTATTTTTCTTACGGAAGCTCATAATCCTATAAACACTTCTCCCGACCAAATTTTGAAGTTTCTACGAAAGATGACTTTTCTCTTCAAAAACTGGTTCATGTGGGTTGTGAGATAATTACTTATCTTAAAATCTCTTTTTATATAATTATATCAAACCATATTTCTTTTCCGTGAATTTTATTGATCTCTATTGTTTCCTAGGTTTCTACAAAGTGCATGGGCCTTCATATATGTGAAGAGACTACAGGGGAGCAAGTTTTGACTTCTTTGATGATCAATGACACAAATTTAGATTAAACACAAAATATATCGTATTTAGTGTTGGTGGATATTGGTATTAGTTTCGAATCATTTTGCATTCTCTTACTTAAAATTAAAAAAAAAAACTTGTGCTCTAATTTGAAGTTTATGAAAACTCATATCTACCCGATGGAAACAAGTTAAAACTTGCTCAATTTGATATGCAATGGAGGTTATGTTAAAGGAGTGGCAAAGAGAATGCCTGAATTTGTTTACTTAAAGTTTTTACCCTGTGTGATAGTATGCTTATGGATTCTTGGTTCTTGGAGGTAGGTAGTGTTGCTAGAGCTAAAGGAGATATAAAAAGTATAAAATGAAGTTGCAGGATAATATTAAAGCTGAGAAAGAAAGACCAATGACTTTTGCTCACCTACCTCTTATATCATATTTTTTATCACAAAGTATTATATTTATATTTTACCTGTTCTTATTGGAGTATAGCAAGTAAAGGTAATCCCAATCATTGTGTATTTTAGAGATTGAATTACTAATTAGATATGTGAAAAACTTCCAATTTTGTTGTTAATTGACTTTTAGATGGAGGAACTGAGGAAGTTGTTGATTAGGACCATTGCTAGAGAAACTATTATGTTGCGGTTTGAGATATCTAAGAGGTAGAAATTGGCATATCAAGAAAGCTGCTAAGATGCTTAAAGAAATTTTGAAATCGTAACTTCAATACATGCCTGAAGAAATTTGTTGGATATTTATTTGAACTAATAAACATACTTTGTTATGATACTGTTGAAAATATGACCAATTTTTTGTTGTTGTTTATAGGGAAGAAGCTAATGAAGCAAATACATGAAGATATAATCAAATATGATCAAACTGTGTCGTAAACTTGGACGGGCATAGTGTATGTTTTATTATGAACCACTAGATGTAAATCGGCACACTTATTATTCTCTTTTGAAGTAAACAAAATGTGTATAGTTCGGAAGTAAAGTCGCTAATAAGGAATTGGTTCAATGAAGTATTGCAGTGGGAAAAAGATCAATGTTATTTTTACCTACTCTTTTCCAATCGTAAAAACTTTTTCTATTCACCATTAACCAAAAATTATTAATAAAATAACCCCGCAGCGTAGCGCGGGTATAAATCTAGTTATTTTAATATAATGACTAAAAGGAGTTAGTAATATAAAGGATGTACTGGACACTTGAACTGTTTACTTAGCGTATTAAATGTTTGTCGAGTGCGATATTAAATGCATGCTGAAGGGTTGGGCAAATTTGCAAAATAGATATGTTGCAGGTTAGCTGATGTGGACTCTAGCCAAACTTGTTCATTTGCCGAGGTGACTTTCTCTTAATTTCGGATAAATGTTGATTGTTGAATATCTAGTTTCATGCCAAGTCGAGTTGGTCTATTAATGGACCTTGTAAAATTATATGGGCCGAGCCGGAGTGAGCCCACCTCCAACAATCCACCACTCATTTTAACATAAAACATTCGTGGAATTTAGTTCCGTTAATTACGTTAAAAAGACAATTATTTCATGTTAAAGCAAATCACTCTTAGCCTAGTGGCAGACGGTAAGTCCACATAAGACAGCTCATTTACACAAATAGGAATCGAGTTCCCCCACCTACATTATGTAGGAATTTGACTATTGGCCCAGTCAATTGTGGCCTAATATAATTTGCTGTTGAAAAAAAAAAATGCTAGTACGTAGTAGATGTCTTTATTAACAAATATTTTTGTACAAAAATTGGGAGAAATGGGGTCATATAACGTATCGAACTACTACTACAACGTTCGCTGCCTGTTTTTGATTGGTTAAGATGTCTATTGTCATTAAGAAGTTAATCAAAACACAAAACTATGCTATAGTTAACTACAATAAATAAATAGTACTAGGCATGATCCTTCAATCTGAACTGAACCCAACAGTTCGATTTATTCGGTCTACAAAATTTAATTTTGAATTACACCAAAATATATATATATATATATATATATATATATTTTTTTTTTTTTTTTGTCAACGACAGTGGAAATAATACAAGGTTGAAAGCAGACTAAGAAGTGTCAGGGTGGTGGCTCATGTACCCTTCCGAACCGTGCCAGGACATCAGCCTTCGAATTCAGCGACCGTGGGATAACAGATAAGGAACACACCGCGAAACGAGACCGTAACGGCTGGAAGTCCTCCTGATATATCTCAAACGCCGGCCACTCCTCAGGATGATTAAAAATGTGCCACACCGTCACACAATCCGTAGACACCTCCACCTCCTGAATTTGACGCTCAGCCAGTGCCCGAATGACTGCTTCCACCTCCGCGTGCAGAACTGTAAGACAATGGTAACCCCGCTCTGATCCTGATAATAATCCATCCACTGAATCTGGAAAAAATATCCACCCAAATCCAGAGTACTGATCGGTGTCTTTCCAGGAAGCGTCCACAAAGCATCTATACCATGTGAACGACTGATTGGCTGTGGTAGGGTAAATCATTGCCGACTTAGATGAATCGACCTTAGACCTACTAACGGCTAACAGAACCATAGACCCATTACGTGCAAGAGTCCAGTCTTTATAGTCCGAAAAGGCTCTTTGCAACACCATTCAGGGATCCAAATCAATATTCGAGAAATAGAACTCATTTCTAGACTTTCAAATATGTCATATGATCCAAGGAAAGATTACACAATCACCCCGACCCCGGTACCACCCCTAGACCTGATGGTATAGGGGATAATGCCCAGACCTGCAGAGCCGGGGGATAGTCAAACAGTATATGAGTTATCGTCTCAGACTCTGCCGCACACCGTGGTCACCGAGAATCTCCGCCAAGACCCCTTCTGGTCAAGTTCTGAAAGACCGTTATACACCCTGACAAACATTGCCAAATAAAATGCTTTATTCTATTTGAACAATTTAGCTTCCAGATTCTTTAAAAGAAAATATCAAAGTTTGGTCCAACTTGAAGCTCGGCTTCTCTACTTCTTTCAGCCAATATGGAATAACCCGACTTAACCGAATATTTCCCAGATTTTGTAAGGTGCCAACTCCACTTAGCCCTACGTGGGCCCTTCGAAATCCGAATTGCCAGAATTAATTTGACGTCTCTAGGCTCAAAATATTGTCGAACCAACTGTTCCCCGCCATTGCCCAGTACTATGATCAATGAATTGATCAACCGTCAAATCGGGAAAACACATAAATCTGACCAGAATGCTGGTCTTGGATAGACATCCGGGATCCAAGGATCCTTCCACACTCTGATCTGTCTACCATCACCTATTTTCCTAATTAGTCCGATTTTAATTAACTCCTTGCTAGAAATAAGACTGCGCCACCCATAGAATGATCGTGCTAATGGTTGTGCATCTAACAAACTCTAATTCCTATAATATTTCCCTTGCAACACTTTAGCTAGCAGTGAATCAGGGAACTCTAATAATCGCCACAACTGTTTAGCCAGTAACGCTGTGTTGAAATCTTCTAACAGCCGGAAACCCACTCCTCCTGTAGACTTGGTTTGGCATAAATAATCCCATGTTTTCCAATGAATTCCTCCAGATGTACCCGAATTGGCCCACCAAAACCTAGCCACAGAGGATTGAATTCTCCCCAAAACCACTTTAGGCAACCTATAACATGTCATCGCATAGGTCGGCAACGCTGTAAGGATTGATTTGATTAAAATCTCTTTCCCAGCTCTAGATAGAAACTGGGTCGTCCAGTTAGGGACTCGATTTTCCAATGTCTCAGCCACATACGCAAAGACTTTTCTTTTAGAGCCACCAATACACTCTGGTAACCCCAGGTACAACCCTAGACCTCCCATATTCCTAATACCCAGTATATTCCTCACCAGGTCTATATCCTCCTGTCTAACTCTTGTCCCAAATTGAATTGACGACTTGTCAAAATTAATCTTATGTCCTGAAACTAGTTCATACTCTTTAAGTATAGTGAGTATCTTTGTAGCCTCCCCCGGGGATGCCTTACAGAAAAATATCGTGTCATCCGCAAATAACAAATGCGAGATTATCGGACTTGTCCTGGCAATCCTAATTCCAGTAATAAGGTTTTGTATGGTAGCCTTATTAATTTAAGCGATAAGTACTTCAGTGCACAAAATGAATAAGTATGGTGACAGGAGGTCCCCCTGTCGTAAACCCCGGTAAGGCTTGATTCTGCCCTTTGGAACCCCATTAATTAGAACGGAATACTCCACACTAGTAATACATCACATAATACACGGGATCCATTTTTCACAAAATCAGAATCTAGATAATAGGGCCTGAACAAAATTCCATTCCTCCCGATCATAAGCTTTACTCATGTCTATATTTACTGCCATGAAATTACCCCGCACCGAACTATTTTTTCGCAGAGCATAGACCATTTCCTGAGCTATCAAAATATTATCCGAGATTAGACGACCAGCCACAAAAGCCGATTGCGTTTCTGAAACTAACTTTGGAAGAACTCGTTTCAAACGCAAACATAAAATCTTGGAAATAATCTTATAACTAATATTACATAAACTAATTGGACGAAACTCCGTCTTATTAGTAGGTCGAGGTATTTTTGGAATTAGACATATATTTGTCTTATTTAAACATTTGTCAAACTCCCCACTCGCTAAAAAATTATTTACCAAAATTACTAAATCCGTTTTCACAATTTCCCATGAGTATTGATAAAATTGGGCTGTCATACCATCCGGACCCGGGGTCTTATCTGGATTCATCAAAAATAGAGCATTTTTGACTTCTAATTCATCTACTGGTCTCGTCAATGATTGATTATCAAAATCTATGATACGAGGAACAATTTTCGGAACCTGGACCTCCAGTGACCCATTACTTGAGAAAAGCTGTGTAAAATATGTCGTTGTTGTATGTACTATTTCTGAGTTTTTACTTACCCAGGATCCAATACCATCAACTAATCCCGTTATTCTATTTTGTGCTCGTCTTTGTTTAACTTTGGCATGAAAAAATTTTGTATTCTCATCACCTTCTTTTAACCATTGATTTCTACTTTTCTGCTTCCAATAAATCTCATCCTCAATGTACGCCTCTTTCAAGTTATTGTTAGCATGTTCAAACCCGAAATAGTCCACTATCGAACCGACAGTATAACCATCTACCAATCGACGCAGGTCAATTATTTTTTGTCGTCCTGACGGGACATTTGCCCATCTCCAGTGGGAGATTTCTCAACGACAGTTTCTTATTTTATTCGAGAAAGCCTTCTCTCTAGACGAACAACCGCCTGATCTAGACCAACTACGTTCCACTATATCTCGAAAGCCGGTTTTTTGTAACCAACGTTTATCAAAAGAAAAACATGAATGGCGTTCTCTATTATCGTGTTCCTTAAATCTACCAAATATTGGTCTGTGATCGGAGCCTATCATTTCCAAGTAATGAATTTCCCCCAGCGAGAATTTTTCATGCCAATCATTATTGCGATAGGCCTTATCCAAGATGCATCGAACAACACCATTGCTACGTACCCCTCGCCAGGATCAGAAATTCCCTATCCTCGGAAACTCCATCATCTCACAATCTCTCAACATCTGATTAAAAGGTATTTATTTATTTTATTTTGGTTATTTATTTAAGTTGCACCAAAAATATATATTCAATTTGGTTATTTATTTATTTTTCAATTTGGTTATTTAGTTTATTCAGATTATTTTCGGTTTATTTAGATATTTCAAAAAAAATTTGAAGTTTTTTGGTTAAAAATATATAAAAATCTGGTTTGAAAATATATTTCCAGTTTATTTAAAACTGATCCATTATGAGATAACCAAACTGACATAACCAATAATCGAATTAAGAAAATGATTTTAATCGGTTTGAAATAAAAAAGAAATTTGATTAAAAATCAAAAATTTTGGTTTGGCTGGTTCGGTTAATTCCAAATGCCAGAGTTAGTCAATACCAACAAAAATTATTGTCACATCTCACATTTTTTTGTCATGATTATTTACGAAATACACCTAGAGTAACAATTTTAGTGTCATTACAAAAAAATGTTTTAGAGTATAATTTGTTAAAATCAAATTTCAGTGGACATAAATACAAATTTGTGTAAAATGAAGAATTGAGGTTATTTCATTTTTAACCCGAAAAAAAAAAAAGTGGAATTGGGTTATCTACTTTAAATATTTATGTGATAATAGTTTGGAATTTTATTTTATTTTGATAACAGTTTGGAAGACTTATTACTTTGTAGCTTATATACGTAGGCACCATCCATCCACCATAGTGTGTTTTTGAATATAATCCCCAAAAATGACATTTTCTTATGTACATAATTATACAAACAAATATATACTAATAAAAGCAAGGTTTTGAGAGTTCTTTAGCCATCCAACTCATCTTTCTCAAACTCCTATCATCTTGTCACATCATTCATATCTTTTTGCCACATCAGCTTTTGTTTTACAAACTTTTATTTTTTAATAAAAAAAATCAAAAGACAATTATTATTTACTTAATCACATTACTTACTATAATATGGACATTCAAAGATCTCACATCAAATTAAGTTATATTATATTGTAATCTATACTAAACCAATATATTGATTAGAAGTATAATATATCGTATCGTATGGCCAAAATTATTAGAAGAGTTATCTAAATTACCAAACAAAAAAGTATATGAATACCAATTAAAAATGACCAAACTGATAAATAATATTTTACGTAGTAAAACCTAAACTTACATATTATTTAAGAATAATCAAACTAACTAACTTATCAAAATACTGCAATTTAGTGGTCAAGAAAAAAAAACTATTTTATTATAAATGATTCAACTTCTATACTAATAAAATGAAGGTTTTGAGACCTCTTAAGCCATCCACATCAGGTTTTTTAATCTCTTTTAATGATGCCATGTCAACATAAATTTTCTAAAACAATTCTTAAATAACTCACTTAGTGTTTCACCTTTTAAACATCCCACACTCTACATTTAAGCTTAGTTGTATTAAAAATCGATGGAAACTAAATGGGCGTTGATCCACAATATATTTAAAAGTGATAAATGTTAGTGAAATTAATCACAAAAGTTTCTCTTCCAAGTAATAACCAAACATTGTTACCTTTTTACTCAGGGAGATGATAACAATGAAGCACTAAAAACTAAAACTCATGAAAGTTTAAAACACATTATTGGCCAAACTTGCAAATTTCAGATCAAAGTGTCAATGTACAACTTCCAAGCTTCACGTCAAACTTTCACTGTCTCCCGTATTATTCCGAACGACGAGGCGTCCGGAATAAACAACCTCATATCTGTTGACTCTGCAATTCTTTCCAAGGCTCGGAATACACATCCAAACAAAATATCCGATGAAGACGTGAAGAACGAGAAGCGCCCCCGTCTAGACAACTAAACCAGCTTATTCACTCCACATTACAAGTTGTTTCTTTGATTTAATTTAAAACCATTCTCAATGTTACAAGTTTTTTCAATTTCTTTTCTCTCCATACTATTCACAAATTTCATCTTATTTCCCTTTTTTTGGTTTAACGTTGCACTAATACGAGATCACATTTCTATAAAATTACTTCCACTCAATATTCATTACTATCCAAATGTTGTGTTTTGTTGAATACACAGTACGTTAATAAAGTCATCCAAAGTTTATTAGATCTATCATGACAAACCTGCAAATGGCTTCATTAATCCAAGGTGTAAGTAATGTGTTGATAAAGAGATTGCATGAAACAAAAGAATTTATTGTAAGTTAAGATGAACTATATTTATCTTTTTTTTTTACATATTTGAAAACCTTAAATTGAATATGAACCAAGTCAAAGAAAAAACTTAAATAGGTTTCTTTAAAATAAAATTTCTTTAGAATAAACAATTTTCATAATATATTATATAATCAATTAGCTTATATAGCATAATTTAGTTATTATATATCTGGAAAAAATGCTAATATTTAACCGTTTATTATATATCTAGATTTTTTCATTCATAAATCTAAACCCTCTAATTACCTGAAATCGAACCTTCTTCTTCGTCCAATTCTTCATCTCTTTTTATTAACTAAATCCATTTCGATTTTGTTAAAACAAATCTTTGAAAATAAATGTTTTGTTTAACATGTTAAATATATTATGGACCAAATACTATATAACATGTAACTTAATCTTCGTTATTCGAATTCGAAAGACCTTTGAATGTCTACATTACACGTTAGTTGATTTACAGTGATGAAGTTGTTTAATCTTCTATTGAAACTATACATATTAACCACTTTTGAATGTCCATAGTTACTTTTTATTTTTATTTTTTATACTATCCAAAATAATTGGGTTGAATATCTTATATACATGTCATTTTTCCGTTTAGTTAATCCAACTAATAATTCTGATATCTAGAATTTGTTCCCTTTCTCTTAATTTAGAAAAACTATAAAAGGATAACATCTTATGCAATTTAGATATATCAATGTCATAATTTTATAAATAAATACTAATTCATAAAAGATATATGCTTAAATTGTTCTTCAGAGAATATTATAAGTATGGTCTTCAAATAATTTCACACATGTACTTTTGATCTTTAAATAATAAATAAAACCAGACTATAATCATGATTGAAGTATGCTTCATAACTATAACTCATAACTAAAAAATTGCACTATTTGTCTTCAAACATTCAAAGGACGGGATGTTATTAATAATCTAGCCTGCAACCACATCTACCACCATGATTGCATAATAAGTTGGCTTAACGCAAATAAAAATTGTCCAATATGTAGAGCAACATATCTTTAATTTTATCATTCCAAATAATAATAAATTTATCCATTTCTGATTCAGATAACTTTTATTCTAGAAATACAACATTAATCACAAAATTTGACAAGTTACCCAACAAATAAACTACACATAAATATTTCTAAACAAAAAACCGGCCGTAACCCGGTCAATCCCCTAGTTCAAAATAATAATAACGTATGTGTAGCTATCAGAAGATATCGACATCAATCATCAAAGATATTTCTAACTTTATATATTAAATTTAAATGAATAATACGTAGACAGTTGTGTTGGTAAATTTCCATTCAATTACGTGCATTGTTTGTCTTTGTTTTTAATACGAATGGGTCCATCGTCACAAACCAAAAAGACAAGTCGTTTTACAGGTGATGTCAAGTTATAAAATATTGTAAACTAGCCTCTAATTTGTGGAATTTCAGTTTCTTTTATTATTTTAGGTGAAGATTTCGTGGAGATTTAAGCTTTTGGTCGTCTTCCAATCTCTAATACTTTAGATTATCACATGGAAGTATAGCAAGAATCAAAATTAAAACAATTGGTCCTGGAAAATCTGACCAGAAAATATATATATGGATTTTACGCAATCAATTAACTATATACAATTATTTATATGCCCTTATAAAGTATATATATGTGATTGAACAAGAGTCTATTCAATGCATTTATATTCGATTTTACAGAGAAATAACTACTTTTTCGTACATATTATTGCATACTGTATACCTATATATATAGTTATATATATGCAGAAAAAAAAACAATATGAAAACCCACCCATTTTTTTATTATTTATGAGTGTTTTTTGGACTCGTAAATACTGGTATTGAAAGTTGACAGGCGATGGTGCATGGATAATATTGCCGAATAGAATAAATTCTAAATTTATAAAAATTGAATAAGACAATTTATGGATTTTATAATACGGTTGAATGAATATTTTATTACATGGGATCTGTTAAAGATTTTTTGTTTTGTTTTGTTATAATTACTTTCCTGGGTCTAAAACAAACATTTCTTAATTATAAGATCAGATCAATCCTTGATTGACAACTTTTTAATCAGACTAAAATTTCTTTGATTACACAGCCTGACAAATTCAACGGCTGATTTAATTTTTAAACCCTCATTATGGAGCTCATAGTGATGCTTAGTGAATCTTATTGTATTAATTAGAAAATTCACATAGGATTTACTCAATTCCTAAAGTCATCACTGAATTAAAATAATGGAAGGTTTCGCTTAAACGTCAAGGAATATTTTAAAGTGGATAACTTTAGTTTCCTCTAAACTCCTTTTTCAATAGTGTTATATGCATTTAAATAGTCTAATTTGAGAGCATTTGTAAAATTACATGCGAAATTATAAATCTTTATAATTTTGTTATCGCTTTGCAAATAACTTTAAAAATTAAATGTGGCCTTTTGTTGTCATCAATCATTACAAAATACTTTTCATATATATAAATAGTTTTTATCTCACATAGCTTTACCTCTAATCATTTGCATAATTTGCATTTCCTAAAACATAAAAACCTTAAATATATTTATGTTCATTCAACCACTCAATTAAAAAAATATTCATTTACTTGAATTATGGCACAAATTTTAGAAGAAAGTAGAAACCAATTTTGGAGGAGACTTGGAAGAATGGAATAATAGATATGATATGTATCCACCTCTGCATCTCCAATTCATCATCATCATCATCATCATCATCATCATCATCATCATCAGCTACCTTTCTACTTTGTCCGTTTCACAACTGAGCACTCTCTCCCTCTCTTTCTCTCTCCTCCATGTGATAGACTTCGTTTGGCTTCTTCTTCTGCCCTTTGTTGCTGTTCCCATCCAACCTCCGTACGTCAAAGTTTCTTCTGGTAATGTCCTCTTTGGCTTTGTCTTTTCGTTTTCCGTCTAAAGCTTCACTTTTTCCTCTGATTTTCTTCTTCCCCTCTCTACTCTGCTTCTTTGATTGTGATCTCTTTTAGCTGAACTCTTGTGGAATCTTGTCTCTTCTTCTGTTCCTCTTGAAGCTTTTGTCTCTGTAATTCTTGAAGTTTAGTGGAGATTTCATGTTCTGGGTTTCACTAATTTCACCCAAAGCTTCTAGCTTTGAACTTATTCAGTTCAGGTCATGATAGTTTTCTTGTAAACCAAGCACTAATCACTCATGAGTTTATAGGATGATTTGCTTTGTAATTTCTTCACTGTATGGTCCTGAATCTTCCTCCTTTCAATGTTTCTCAGGATACTTTTGTGCTCTGCCTTCAAATTTCGAACACTTGCCTGAGATTTATTTGCCAGTTATTAGAGAAGATGGAAGCTTCTACTGTAAAATTACCAAAGAGTAATGCTGATTCAGCTGATCAAAAAGAAAACCCTAAGTTTCTTGTAGAGGTAAGTTATTACTGTTGCTTAAAAGAACCTTAACTGTCTTTGTACATTAACACAGACTTAATGATGTTGTTTTCCCCTTTCAGGTAAACAACATTGAGAAACAGCTATGGACATTAATCCATTCAAAGGGTATGTTGCATCCCGATGTTTCAGAATTATACGCGAAAGCAGGTTCGACCTACGAGCAAATCTTCAAAAGCAATCTCCAACAAGAAGAGCTTCAGGAAGTAGAGTTCTGTCTCTGGAAACTCCACTATAAACACATCGATGAGTTTCGTAAAGGCCTCAAAACAGATGATCCTGTTAAGTATATGAAAGCATTCAATTTGTTTCTGTTGAGTGCGACAAATTTTTACCAGAATCTGATTTCTAACGTCGGAGGATCTTACTACAGTCTCTCTGAGGACTCTCGAGAGCAAAAAAGCAGATTCTTGTGCCATCGTTTCTATATTTGTCTTGGAGACCTTGCAAGGTATAAAGAACAATATCTGAAAACACATGAACATCCCAGTTGGTCAACTGCAGCTATTTGCTATCTTGAAGCTGCAAAATCTTGGCCTGATAGTGGAAATCCTCATAACCAGGTAATAATCTCTTCTTCCATTACCATTGTTATTACATTTGCTATTTCTGGCTGATTTTCTTATATTTGTGTAGTTAGCTGTATTGGCGACTTATGTTGGTGATGAGTTCTTGGCTCTGTACCACTGTGTAAGAAGCTTAGCTGTGAAAGAACCTTTTCCTGGTGCTTGGAACAATCTTCTTTTGTTGTTTGAGAAGGTGATTAATTCACTGGCACTTCTCTGTTACCTGAAATTCGATTGTGTGTGCCTTACATTGCTCAAAATGCTCGTTTAAATTACTGCAGAACAGGTCTTGTCTTCTGCAGTTTCTGTCTACTGATGAACAATTGAATTTCTTAAACCCATCGGAGAGAAACATTACTGTGAAGGACCGTAATTTGTCAAAAGCAAAAGGAGAATTAATGGCTGGAATTAATTTATGGCCTCTGATTGTTCGAACAAGTAGCTTCTTTTTCTATAATTCCACCAGGTCAGTTTGGATCATGAGTAACATTTGAATGAAGTGACATGTTCTCTTCTCTTAGCTCTCAAGTTTTTGGTGACCCTTTCCCCAATACTACTCTTCTCATTATATCTTTTTGGGTTGTGGCAGTTTTGATGAGTTTGGTTGCACATTGGCATCAACTATAAGAGAACTGGATGCAGTGTTTGCAGCAGATGACAGAAATCTAGAAGCCATATTGGAGTCTTATCAAGCTTTGGACATGGTGAGAAAAGGACCTTATAGAATTCTCCAACTTGTTACGGTCTTTATCTTCATCTTTCACAATTTAGCCGAGGTTAATGGATCAGATAACATGAAAGCAGAAATTAAGCTTACAAATTTAGCATTAACTATGGTGTTCATTGTCATGGGGCGAGTGGTTGAGAGATGTTTGAAGACGAGTCCTTTGGATTCTTGCCCGCTCTTACCTGCTCTACTTGTATTTCTAGACTACTTGCCGTTTCTGCTTCACAAGGCAGAAGCAGAAGAATGCAGGCTTGATGAAAAGAGCGGAGTTGCCATATCTTACTTCTTTGGCAAACTTGTTGATTTGCTGAACCGGTTAAAAGTGAAAGGCGAAAAACGCTCTGCTAAATGTTTGGTAGCTCTTTGGGAGGATCACGAACTCAAGTCCTTGGCTCCTCTGGCTCCAATACATGTATGTTTGGATTTCTCAGGTCATATCGATCTAAGAGAGAGTTTTGATAGAGGGAAGGAGCTTCGTCTTCAACGGATTATTAATTCCGCAATTGAGATCACACGTAGGGAGAAGAAGGGCTCTCCAAAGTGGTTATTCTTTGACGAGAAAATAACTCATTTCTACACAACTTCAGGTAAATTGCAATGCAAAGAAGAGCAGTTTCATGGAAATGGGGAGGGAAGTAACAGAAATTGTGTTACTATAGGAACGGCTGAAATCATTCCTTGTGAGAACGAAAAATCTGTGCCTGCAGAAGAGGAAGAAGTCATTCTTCTCAAGCCGCTTGTAAGGTGTCAATCTGCCCCAATTTATTCTTCTGGCATTGCAACAAAGCCACTTAGCTCGGATAATTCAACTTCAGAAAATCAATCAACTACATTCGATGAAAGTCTAAGACGTACCTTATCACTCAATGTTAATCATAGCCCACAGGATACTGACTCTGATAGTTTCAGCTTCATGCAAGGTCTTAAGGACACTAATCCGCAACATTTTCATCTAGAAGAAGGCACTGTCTCAGGAAGGCCTCCATCACTGAGCGCGTGGGTGGTTGACAAGAACAAAGAGAATGGAAAAGTTGGTTTAAGTAAACCAAACGGGTTGAGCCCTATTGATGAAACAGTTCCTGTCACATCCTTTGATAGTCTCTCCATCAGTAGTAGCATTGAGCATCCTTCATCCTCCTATTCACCTCCTACTCCGTCTGCTCCATTACTGCCTGAAGACGCTTCTTGGTATCATAATGGCGCTAGTACTTCCAAAGCAGAGAGCTTCTATGACCAGACAAGATATATGGAACTCCCCGGTTACATGAAGCCGTATACAAACCCGCCATTTGTTGGGATCTCTTCTTCAGAATGGTTACGTCGGTACAGAGAAAGTCTGAATCTTGGACCAGCCTATTCCTATCAAGCTCAGGGGACAAACAATTTTAGAAACTTCTTGGGTCATGGGCCTTCCAAGTTCAGTCTCTTAGCTAGGTATGGTACACCAAGCGAACAACCAATGATCTCTTCTGAAAACCCAACGTTTTATCCCCAGATCTACCTGGAAGACCATGATTCTAGAGAAGAGAAGCTCTGCAGCGGTGAGCAAAGCACAACAAATGCGTATGGCTTCAGTGACGATCCTGGACCATTTCTTAAATTTCTGAGAGAGAAAGAGTGGCTGAACGAGAATGTTCAGAGGTTAAGGGGGCCTCCTCCTGCATATATGAACAACTAAAGATGCTCAAGTGAGTGAGTTTACAAGAAACAAAATTGACCTGAGCAAGTTGTGACAACCTTTACTTATTGTTTTGTCTCCTTGTGAAATTATTATCAATTTTTCAACACAATGAAAATCTAATTGAGAGATGGTTTGGTTGTTGTACATAAACGAAGAAAAGAAATTTCAGAAGTTTTCAAACCATTAAGTTCTTATCGTTTCCTGAGGACTGAATTTGAGTTAGGTTAGCATGATAAACAATGATACTTATGAGAACAATCTGTGTTCAATAATAATCTTCTTCTTATACGGGAGAAGTAAAAATAGTTTGGAATTTCTTCCGAGAAGCAGATACACCTATAGGAAACCAAAAACTGTTGGAGAAGTGAGAAAATAAAAATCCTACATTAAGATGAAGTTCCTGTTTCAGTTCCCTATCTGTCCCTCAAGCCACAAAGAAAGAGAACAATACAAGAAGAGAAAACCAAGGGAAGAGTGATGAGAAAGAAACAGAATTTCCTGTTGTACCAATCCTCCTATTTGCTGGATCTCGCTACTGTTGGATGTTATGGACCTTTTGGTACACGTGTGTCTGCATCTGAGTAATCCACCTATTTCCGGTGTTTGCATCATCATTTGGTTTTATCGTGAGGTGCCAGATTAAGCTCCTGCATCTGTGTCTCCACTGGCACTAAGCCTGTCTGAGCAAGAAACCTGCAGAAAAAAAGAAGCATTTTAAGCAACTACTGAAGGTTGCATGCTCTTCAAACTACACATTTTCCATAACACCTATCTCTTTCCTCAATATTATTCAAACCGCAAGTAAAACCCTTCTAAATGCTTAGAACCCTGAGAGAAGAAACGGGTCACAACAGGATAACACAAAGATGAGATCTCTTTTACTGGACATACACAACCAGAGAACCGAGAACCTTGTGTAACATCTAACTCATTTTTCACAAAAGAACAAGATGGAGAATTACTCATAAGAACCATTAAATGAGGAAAGCTCCTAAAATTAAGCTGTGCACACACATACAATTAGCGCTACACACAATACATGGTAGAATCGAATAAATAAAAGAAGAACAGAGACTTGATAAAATCAATGCAGGGACATATGTTTGAATCCTTGAATAGAACAACTCAAAGGGTCAATCAGCGACAACAAGACACTATATCCATCCGTTCAGAGCATCAAACCCTTAGACAGTATCGCAAAATTTCAGTGGTATACAAACATAAAGCCTTCAAACAAAGATTGAGTAAATAGAAGTAAAAATTTGACAAACCAATTGAGGAGGAAGAAGAGAGTAGAGGCGATGATAATAAGAAAGCCCACATGGACAAGCAACATGGATTGGCCACTGGTGAAAGCTACGGAGAGCATGAAGGCAAGACAGAGACCCAGCAGAAGAAACGTGAATCTCAAAGTGTTCCATGTTGGACCCTGTAAAGAAAATCCGATCCAACTTAGAATTCTAACCAAAAAGAATCAACTACCACAAAAAGGGTAAGAAGAATTCGAAGACCAAAGTGTTATGTACATTAACGCCTGGAGCTAGTGCTCCAAGAAGAACAGCTTCCGTTGACGAAATCTCTGATTTCTTCTCCTTCTTCTCCATTTTTTCGCTTTGCAGATTTTTGGGAGGTATTTGGGTTTTACGGAAAAAGAATAAATTATATCCGATAAATGTAAACCGGTTATTTCCGGTATACTCCGGTTCTGAATTTGTAAGTGCTGACTGTATAATTTCGGTTTGATTTTTTCTTTTGGAGAAAACAAAGAACGATTCGTAACGAGATCGGACACCGAAAATAGAAACCTAAAATAAAAAGCAACTGTCAGAATAATTTGGGCGTCAAAAACTAGAAATGCCTTAATAAAAGTTTCCACTTTTGTGACGTAATGCTTGGTTTTGGTTCACATGTTAATATACTCCTGTTTTATTAAGCCTTTGCTAATTAGTTCCAAAACTTTTATAAAATATTCAGGTTAACGAAAAACTCGGAGGACATCTATGAGAGGCAAAGGTTCTCGTTTAATCATTTGTAATTCATAATTAAGGGTGTCAATTGATTCACACTATTTAAACCATTCTATTATAGGTTGTATTTAATTACGGTCTTTTATGTGTTAACCCGTTATAACTTATAAATTTTATATTATCAACTTTCCTCCACCCATATTATATTATGGGTTTAATAGGTTAACTCATAAATCTGACGTCTTCATATAATTAAATAATAAAAAATAACTTAAAATTAAATATTTATAAATTAAAATTAATTATCATGCAATAAACATTAATTGTCCAAGTCGATTGATAGCATTCAAAACATTGATGTTACTTGGATTCGGTTGTCCCAACTCGTAACCTTCTAAAATCTCACGGTAAAATCTCCTTCGCTAGTGCATCTTAAAAGCTCTTATTATTCCAGCATCACAAGATTGAAACTTTGATGTCATGTTGGGTGAGAAGATGAATAGCTCAACATTACGTAATCCTTCAATATTACGTGCATATGCTGGACAATTATCTACCACTAACAAAACTCTTCTACCATGCATGATCTGATCAAACCAACAAACATTCTTCAAAATCATACCTGTCATCCAAGCATTTTTGTTAACACGATAATGACAATTCAAGCTATTCATTTTTACATTCTTGAAACAACATGACTTTGCAAATTTTCCAATGATCCATAAAGGAATTTCTTCAGACCCATTTTCATTGCAGCAAATAACAATTGTTAATCTTTCTTTGTCTTGCTTTTTTCCTTCAAGTTGTTAATCTGTAAAACAAACCAGTTTCATCCATATTAAAAACATCCTTCATAGAGAACTCATCTATTTTTTCCCTTATAGCTTCTAGTTTCTTCTCCATGTCTTGCACATCGACTGAACTGTTTTCTCCAAAATGATGAAATGATTTGATACCATGTTGTAACTTGAATTTTTCAAGCCAACCTTAAGAAAATTGGTGTTCCACATCATCTTGAGGGTAGATAAGTTTCATTTTCTCTTTTTCTTTTTCTAAAATTAGTTCTCCCGTCATATTCACTCGGTCTTGGTATTGGAGAAACCACTAAAAAGAACTTTTTCCATTTCTGGATATTTTGCTGGTTTTTGCCGCTTGATATTATTTCTGGTTTCGAGAGTTGTCGAAAGATATTCAGCTGATCGTTTGAGTGTGTTTGAGATTGCACCTTGACGAACTTTTAAATGAAATTTTTCTTTAAGCCACAATTTCAGATATTTTTGAGTGCTTGTGATATGGTCTCTTTTGTACTCACATAACTCTTTCGTATTTGATCTTCATGGTTGATTTCATAAATTCATTGCTAGGATGCGTGTTAAGAAAAGATGTAAGAATGAAAAACATATCAAAGCAACATTAATATATATATATATATATATATAAGAAACTCATACATTAAAAAATGGAAGTCAAAAGAAAAATAGAATATCAACATATACGTATAAATTATAAACTATATGTTGATATCCCATTTTTCTGTCGAACATATATGAACATTGAATATCAACATATTTTTGTATAAAATATGTGAACATCAAAATAAATGGAAGTTTTAACAAAGAAATTTAATAATATCTGCCATAAAGAAAGTTTTGTATTTTACATTTCCAAATATTTGTATTTTTTATAGCTTTTTCTATAAATTAATACCTCTCTAAATTAATAATTTTTTAAAATCTCAACATTATTAATTTATAGAGGCTTAACTGTATATAAAGATAAATAATTGATCATACAGCGTAATTAAACATTTTGAATTTTTTTTTAAATAATATAAAGATTTAATGATTTTTTTTTTTTTTTGTCAACGGCAAATTATGTTGGGCCACAACTGGCCGGTCCAATAGTCAAATTCCTACATAATGTAGGCATGGAGACTCGATCTCAGGTTATGCAAATGCGCTGCCTTAAGTGGACTTACGAGCTGCCACTAGGCTAGATGCCATTTGCAAAGATTTAATGATTAATGGACCATTATTGTTGTAGTTCGTAGGATATGTCATTGTCCATATATGTTTACCATGTAATATCCACTAAACCATAATGGATTGACCTGTAGTATCCATTTTTTTATTATAAAAACTTGGACCCTAAATCTAACCCACTCTACATATTCGTAACTCTAATTAACACCCTACTCGCAACTCCTTAGTTAATAAATCAGATCCAAACATAAAAGGGAGAATTGCTAAAATAACTTAAATTTTGATTTTTAATGCAAAATGTAACATTTTTTTAAATCAATTGTAAAACTAACGTGTTAGGGTAGTGGAGTTATAATTTTGTCATTCATGACCAATCAAAAAATATGGACACAAAATTGCATATATACCCTTTAGGTATATTGCAGACTCCGATATGAAGTGTACTCCTCAATTATGTTTACTATTTAAAATTAAAAATATAATAATTGTTATATGAGTAAAGTTTTGGTTACATAAGCTTAAAATAAAAAACTATGAAGTATAAAAAAAGATATCAGAAAACTTGGTGAAATAAAACCAACAATGATCAAACCTTATAGTTCATACAAAGTAGTTTAGGGTTTTAACAACATATCTTGATAATTATGTGAATTTTTTAGTTTTTCTTTAAGTTTTAAATTTCAAATAAAAGAGTTAAAGTTCAAGTACATTAACAATGTTTAATCTCTAATATAAGTTGTTGTTTCTATCTTGGCCTATTAAATCAATATTATTCGATTTGCATTTTTGAGTTTAGAGTTTAGGGTATAGGCAGACTTTAATATGAAGTCTACTTTGTAAGTCTGCTGCTTAACTGAAATGTTTACCAAATTTTTTTCGGTTTACTCTAAATTTAAAATTAAATTAAATTGACCGAAGTTAAATAAAAATTAAACCGTATTAATTATATTAAATCATTTGAATTTCACCAATACTAGTAGATTAATATCTTAATTAAAGGATTTAATGTGAACCAAAATTAAACCAAATTTTATTTGGCATATATTTCGGTTCATGAGCAAACTTCGAACGAAAGTATACTCCGTAAGTGACCATATTTCTTGTAACATTGAGCTTGTAATCAAGTTTTGATCAGCTTTTATCGGTTTGCAGAGGTCGTCACGAGAAGAGGAAGGTCTCCCTACACCCCAAGACTACGCTCGATTGACACCATATTTTGAATACAATGCAAACCTGGTTGTGCAACACTTTAAGTCAAAATTTATTGTTTTGAAGCAGCCTTATGCAGACTTCTGCAGCAGAATTTTGCAGCAGATTTGTCTAGCAGACTTCTTCAGCAAATTTATGTAGTAAACTTCTGTAACAGACTTCTTCTGATTATTGTTTATTGCTTAATATCTTCTTGTTTATTGTAGCACCTTGATGATGGGATCAGTCTACAGAGGAACCGTTATGCTCAACATCCAGAATGGTTTAGGTCTAATCGACTTTGCTTTGCTGATGCGGTTCTAGGCATGATGTGGGTTTTGAGTTTTAAGGATTTCATGAATTTTTCATCAAACCCTAATGGGATCGGCAAACATCTACCGCTTGGTGCACTGGATTACTACTCTGGAGAACAACCTGAATACTTCCAAAGTGGTAAAACATGGGGAATTGAGGTTAATGACATTTATATGCCATTGAACATTGGTAACAACCATTGGCTAGCATTGTCGATCTCCATACTGAGGAGACACATTATAATTTGGAATTCTAATGTTTCTCTCAACAAAGACCCAACAATTGCGGGTTTTGTTAAGTTGATTGTTGTCATTATGGCTTATCTTCTACACGAGTTGGCTCTATATCATGAAAAGAGTAAGTTTCCACTCACGACATTCAAACATGAACGAGTCAAAGTATCATTGCCCCAAAACAAAGAGAGTGGGGACTGTGGCGTGTATTGCTTGAAGTACATAGAGTGCCACACTCTTGGAATTCCATTCGCGTCAGAGTTTTGTGATAACAACGTGGAGCTCATGAGGGCTAAACTAGCGGCTGATATTTTTGATGAGACCGACATAACTGGCACGAAAGCATGAATATATAAAGATTTCGACATATATGATGAGTAATTTGGGTCCAAGTATTTATTTTTTTGGAATACCCCACTATTGTATGCCTTTATTTTTTGTAGGCTGCAATGATTCTTGCATGTCTTTTTTTGTAATGCAAGAAAACTGAAATGTTTTGGGGTATTTTTTGTCTCGGCCATTAGGTAGTTAATGAAAATTGGTAAATGTTTGCAAATTACTAACTATTTGTAGGTGTGTTTGCAAATTACTTGTATAGACTTCATGTGAAGTCTGTTGTTACTTGTACAAACTTCATATGAAGTGTGTTGTTACTTGGATAAACTTTATATGAAATCTGCTTTTACTTGTACACTTCAAGTTTGATGTTACCTGTACAGAGCAAACTTCAGATAAATTTTGTTGTTACCCGTACAAACTTCATATGAAGTTTGTTGTTACTTGTACATACTTCATATCAAGTTTGCTGTTACCCATACAAACTTCATCTGAAGTCTGCTGTTACCCATACAGACTTCATCTAAAGTCTACATGTACTTGTACATACTTCATTTGAAGTCTGCTGTTATCCTTACAAAGTAGACTTTAGATCAAGTCTGCTCTTACCCGTAGCCCACCCGACTAGAAGGACTGAGAAATTAATAGAGTACACCGGGCTCAGTCTCTTTCGGCCGGTATGTAGAATCGTTATTAGGGTTGAATTTCCAGTCTTCAGGCCTCAACACCGGAGTTCATCCTGAGGCCTAGGTAGGTAGGTAGTGACGTCTCTTGCTGGGAGTTCGTGGATCGCGGTCTCACGCACTAATCCCTACAGGCGGGTGCCCGTAGTAGGCCGTCATGACGCGTCTCCGAAAGTGGCTGCGGGATCAAGGCTTGTTTTCAGAAATGGCTTATAGAATTGAACTATTAGTCTCGTACCCAAAGTTCTGGGAATCACAAACTTCATATGAAGTATGCTGTTACTTGTACAAACTTCATATGAAGTCTACTGTTACCCATACAAACTTCATCTGAAGTATGTTGTTACCATTACAGACTTCAGATGAAGTTTGCTTTTACTTGTACTCACTTCATTTGAAGTCTGTTGTTACCCGTACAAACTTCATTTGAAGACTTCATTTTACTCAACTCAACCAAGCTTCCAACTTGTCTATCACTTATGACGTGCATTAGAGGAGTGTTAGGTGGCATTTGTTGCAATACTGAATATGGAAGTGTGTAATTTAACTCCACATAATCAGTCTCTTTGTTCATATTATAATCATCATATACCATTCCAACAAGTTCTTGGTATGTCCAACCATCTTCCACAAAAAACATTTTTCCGCCTTTACGATTTATCAACCATAAAATGCCAAACCGAGCCATCCATAGCCCATTCTCCATAAACAACAGCTAACTGAACCATTACCTGAAAATAAACATATACAAGAGTTAAAAATAAACAACTAAACATATAGCTAATTAAACAAAAAAATAAATTAAGACTTCAACTGAAGTCTACTCTATAATATGCAAACTTGAAGTCTACTTATATAAGCTAACAACCTACATTGTTTCTAAAATTTACACATATTTGACTTCATTTGAAGTTTACTTATGAAGTCTATGAGATTGCAAAGTAGACTTCAATTGATGTCTACTGTTGCTAGAGTAAACTGTAAAGGAAGTCTACTATTTAAACGTGCAAACTTCATTAGATTAGTTTTTGCAACTGATTAAATGTTGACTTTTATAGTAGACTTCAGAGAGAAGTCTACTATAAAATGGGTTAGTTTTGCAATTGACCAAATATTGATTATTTTGAAGTGAAGTCTACTAATCAATAGTATACTTCAATTGAAGTCTGCGAGAGTATCTATGAAACGTATCTATTTCTGCAGATTTCAACTAAAGTCTACTCGATAAAGTAGGGGTTAATTTTGCAATTGACTAAGTTTGACTTTTTTTTAATGAAGTTTATCGAGGAAGTATGCGTCATTCGTATACTTCAATGAAGTATACGCGAAAGTAAGAGTAGACTTCATTGTAGTATATTTTATTTTACTAAGTACTTGACATTTTAATATAGATAACAGAGTATCGGTGAAGTCTGTGGGTTATGCAGACTTCTATTTAAGTCTGCATATGAAGTATACTTTTTCCAGGAAGTCTACGATTTTTTGGTCAGTTGCAAATTCTAACCCCCTTCACATAAAGAAGACTTCAAATGAAGTCTGCCACTAAAATCTACTTGGGAAATATTTCTGCATACATCATATGAAGTGTGTAAAAAAATCAAACTGTTGGTTAATTGCAAAATTAACCAAAATTTAAGCAGACTTCAATAGAAGTCTACGAAAAATATTTTTTTGTGTTCAAAGAAAAGTGTGCAGACTTCTAGTGAAGTCTACTCTTGTAACCTAGGAATTTGTCAATTGTAAAAGTAACCTTTGAATTGACTAGCTGACTTTATTTGAAGTCTGCATATAGATACAAACTTCTCTTGAAGTCTGCTCTCTGTAAATTTTCAAAATCTGCAAGCACTTAGGTAAATTTGAGTTAAGATCATGTTTACCTTTTCTGAATGCCCAGAAAGTTGAAATAAACTTTAAATCATTACTCTTACCTTCAAATAGCAACGAAAATGAAAGATTAAGAATTTCGAATAATATAAAATGAAATTAGTGAATTTTTTAGATAGAATCAAAGAGAGAATGAGAGATTGTGTCGTTAGAGATGGTGAGGAAACATAATGAAGTCAAAATTGGGTTGTAATAATGCGTATAGAGCTTCAATTTTTGTTGGTAATGGTAGATGAAAGAATTGAAGAAGATACCAAATTTGTAAATAGTTAGATTTTATTAGTATTTTTTTTTTTATGTTTTATCACTTTTTAATTAGAAAGTTAAGTCAATAATAAAACCGAATATATGAAAAAACTAAAGTTAGAATGAGATAAAAAAAGTTTGAGAAAAAAGGGCCTGTAAACCTACAAGGTTTTGATAAGACAAAAATGTAAATGAATACTAAACGAAAATGTAAAAGACACTTTTGACAATTCTTCATCTTGATATTGCAATTGCAGAAATTTAAAGTACCAGCAAAAGCTTATCTACTCAAATCTTTTTATTTATGTGAAACCTTTAAATTTTTTGACTCAAACGTTGTTAATCAAGTCGTAAGGAGACGAATTTGGAACGCCAACACATTTCAAATTTGATCCATAAAGATATATTGTTTTGTACATTCATTTAGAAAAATAGTCTATCCGTTAACTTTACATTCCTTAGAGATTAGTATGGGCCACGAGATTTACCTTAATTATTAAAAAAATATAAAATCTTAAATAGTTTTGTTTAAGGAATACGTTAACATTTTTACCAAAAATCTTTATATACATATAAAAGTCATCGTAAATATAATTTATATTTTTAAAATTATTTATTTGAAGCAGTATAATAGTAAATGAAACTATATAATGATATAATATACTTGATAAATATAGTTTTTTTGGTCAAATTTGAAACGTATAATTAAGACAATATTATTTATAAGTCAATACTATAAAGACTTTTATCGTATGTGAAAAAATTAAGAGAACATTATTAATATATAATGCATTGAACCAAAAGAATAATTAATAGTAGTAGGAGTTTAAACGACAGATGAGAGTCATAATGACAGAATTCATGAGTGGCTGCTAGGTAGTGATAAAATATATAAATGATTTTATTGATTCTAAATCTTAGTTGTCATAAACTCTATAATGATATGCTTACATGGTTGTTTGTACAATAGTAACAGCCTATTAATTTTATTAATAATTTAATTACTTGTTAAACTTTCCCCGCCATCAAGTAGCAAATCGCCATCTGTCCTTTGTATAGTACAAGATAAGTTATTTTTAATTTCATTGAGAAGAAAAAAACAGTGATTAACATCTAAACAATTTAAAACAATTGTACACATATATATTATATATATTGTAAATAATTATCAACGTGCTTCATTTTCGTAAAGTTGAAACTAGCAATAGACAATAATCATATCAAAGATCTTTTATTTTCCCTTGTCTTATAATTTCCTTAACATACAGACAATCGTCCTTATTTAATTTTCTTTTATTTTTTCTTACAGATTAAAATTACTTTTCTATATAATCGGATTTATTAAAAAATTACCTTCTTGTTGATGCGGAATTATGTATATGGAGAGTATTATTTCATCGTCAATTTTGACAGTAGTTATTGTTTGTGAGGGTGAAAGAGTGACTTTTGCCCTTTGTTTTTGGCTTCTGAGATTCCTTCGTTTTGAACATTTTGAGGAATAAAAACCCTATCTACCAATCACAAACCCTAGATTTTGTTCTCCATTTTTCATTACCTCCTCCAAATCCTCTTGATCTGTGTCTTCTTCCTTCTGATTCTCCTTTTTTCTTTTTCTTTTCTTTATATCATCATTCATCGTAAGGAAGACAAATTCTTCTGATTCGATTCTCTTTTGAGCTGAATTTTGTAGATCAGATTGCAATAAGACCCAGAAATCGAATTCGGGTTAGCTTGAACAATATTGTTCAGCAAATCGTGGGCTATATATTAGCTTAAAACTTGTTGATCTGAATTGAGTGAGAACATCGAATTTGAGTTGGGGTTGCTTTTTGTTTGGGTGGGAGATTTGATGGAAGTGATTTAAGGGAGAAGGAAAAGAGGAACGATGACTGGATTGGGCGTTCGATCCAGTAGCTATGGTTCCTTGGAGAAGACGGGACTCAACGGCGTCGTTTTGCCAATTCAGACCATTACGACGACTCGTACCAAACCGTCGAAGATGCAGAAAGAGAGAGAAGGGATTGTACATTGGATCTGCAAACTCGCAGGTCGTAAGAAGGTGGGCATGTTGCTTCTCTTTCTAATCTCAGCCGTCGTCTTCCTTCGCGTCCTTTACGTTGGCAAAGGTAATAGCTTTTTATGATGTCGTTTTACGACTGTTCCTCTAGTCAATGCTATGGTAAATTTGATGGTTTCGCTTGTTGATTTATTTTCTCTAGCTTGAAAGAAGTATTGATTTTTGTTGGTTCGTATGAGTAATGTTTGGAAAAGCTGAGTAATGCTTTGTGTGTTTTACTCTACCAATGTGTTTTCTTATAATTGTGGAGCCAAATGTTGTGTAACGTGGTTTTCGTAATGCTAAGATTTCGTAATGTAAGTCAGTTAATGGTTGAGAAGCAACTCCGAGCTAAAATTTACTTTAAGAATCTACTAAGAGCTGGAACATTACTGGTGGATTTTAATTCGGACTTGTGAAGAATCCACTTGAAGTCTTTGTGACTGTTTTTTTTTTTTCTTTTCTATCAGGTGAAGATGCTCAGGAAGTTCAAGTTCCTCCGAGTCTACATTTCAATGGCAGCTCAGGCGTAAATATGTTACAAACAAATGAAGTACAAAACATGAATATTCAAAATATGTCGAACAAAGCAAAAGATGTTATCTTGTCCCCTCCTCCTCCTATGCATTTTCTTGGCTATAAGCTTCCTCAAGGACATCCTTGTAACAGTTTCACCCTTCCTCCTCCACCAGCAGACAGAAAAAGAACAGGACCACGACGTAAGATATTTTAGCCTTGTTATCTGGCCTCTTTCTGTTTTTTTTTTTGTAATGTCTTTTGTTCTTTCTTTTCTTTTCTTTTCTGAGATCACTTCTAGATTGTTGTGGGACTATATTGAAAATATCTGAGATTTAATGTCGTAGAGATGTTTTGTAAGCAGTATTGGTTCTGCCTGGTTTTGATTTCAGCATGCCCAGTATGTTACCTTCCAGTAGAAGAAGCAGTTGCCTTGATGCCGAATGCCCCGTCATTTTCCCCTGTTCTTAAGAACTTGACGTATATATATGAAGAACCACTAAACAGAGAGACAGAGTTTGGAGGGTCAGATTTTGGTGGTTATCCTACTTTGAAACATAGGACTGATTCTTTTGACATGAAAGAAACAATGAGCGTACACTGTGGGTGAGTATCTCTGTAGTTTTTTGTATTTCCCTAGTCCTATTCTTAGTCTCATCATAGTAAATTGTTGTGTTTTATACATGATCCTGTAATCAGGTTTGTCAAAGGCCCTCAACCTGGCCGAAAGACAGGATTCGACATTGATGAGGCAGATCTTCTCGAAATGAAACAGTGTCGTGGAATAGTTGTTGCTTCAGCAGTATTTGGTAGTACTTGCGTGATCTCTATCTATCTTGTAATCAATCGTTCCAGTCATTTTGCCATTTTCTGTGTGTTTCTTATGAAGAATCTTTCTTTCTTTTCAGATGCTTTTGATGATGTAAAAGCCCCCAAAAATATCAGTAAATATTCAGAGGAAACAGTTTGCTTTTACATGTTTGTTGATGAAGAAACTGAATCAATTTTAAAGAAAGAACGTGGCCTTGATGGCAATAAGAAAGTAGGGATTTGGAGAGTTGTTGTTGTTCATAATCTCCCTTATTCAGATGGAAGGCGCAATGGAAAGGTAATTACACCTCTCTTATCTTTTGTTCAAGAAGTGTATGGGCAAAATTATGCATCAGGGTACTCCAACTGAGATGTGAATTTAACGACATGCTAGATATTTCCCCATGACATTATAATCTTTCTCCAAAAGTACTGTATCCACACTGCTGTAACAATACATATCTGCTCTAGATCATGCTTGAAGTTGTCTCGTACTAACCATAGAGCAAACAGTTCTTACTTTCTTAGAAACCCAAGATTATAAGATTTGAGTTTACAACATAGATCTAACTGCAACATGGCTGATTTCAAAATGGACAGAGTAAAGAGGGGAATCATATATCCCACTGATGTGCTGATCCTTTGTTCTCTTGTAGGTGCCTAAACTTCTTGTTCATAGGATGTTTCCAAATGCTCGCTATTCTGTATGGATTGACGGAAAACTTGAGCTTGTTGTCGATCCATATCAAATTCTTGAAAGGTGAGCCTTATCATAGTTTTCTATATAATATCTATTCCATGATATCTCTTGTGAAATGGTGTATGTAGCCTTTCCAACTATTCCATTGCGATCATTTTCAATTGTGCTTGGTTTTGCAGCTTTTTACAGTTACTGCCCAACCCTTTTTTTTCTGTAATCTTATTAGTAGTAGAAAATCTGCAATTTCCACCCCCACCCCTTTTTGTATGATATTCCTTAAGCGGCAACCTTTTCGTGCTTAATATTTCAGTAACGTGAAAACCTCCAATTGTTTTAAATAATTTCCCTGTCTGAGTTAGGACTTTAGCTTGGCATCTCACCCTGCAGCAGTTTATCTGACATCTCTTTTGATCAGGTTCTTGTGGAGGAAAAATGCTACTTTTGCGATCTCTAGACATTATAAGCGATTTGATGTCTTAGTGGAAGCCGAAGCAAACAAAGCTGCTGGTAAATATGATAATGCCTCTATCGACTTTCAAGTGGATTTCTACAAGAATGAAGGGTTAACCCCTTATTCTGTGGCAAAGCTCCCAATCACAAGCGGTATGTCTCTTTAGCTTATTCACCATAAAATTCCCGTTTCTGGTCGGGCTATGCAGACACTTGTTAATATACACAAATGGTCGGGCTATGCAGACGTACCAGAGGGCTGTGTCATTATAAGAGAGCATGTTCCCATCAGCAACCTCTTTACTTGCCTTTGGTTCAACGAAGTTGACCGATTCACTTCTAGAGATCAAATCAGTTTCTCAACAGTAAGAGATAAGATTACAGCAAAAACAAACTGGACAGTAAGCATGTTCCTTGATTGCGAAAGACGAAATTTTGTAGTTCAGGTGATTTTTTTCTTTTCATGTTGACTAAGCCTGAAAAACACAGGTGATAGAAAGATCCTGACTTTATCATTACCCTAACTGAAATGCAGAGATATCATCGAGCAGAACAAGAAAGATTTGCAAGGCAACGACCTCCCGTGCCTAATTTATCTCCTCCACCGCCTTCACCACCACCACCGGTTTTAATCAGCAATTTACCTAGAAAATTGTCAAGTGGAAGAGCTGTTAGCACAACGCCGCCTAGAAGGCGTGGAAGAGACAGACGGTCCGGTTCAAGGGGTCACAGGAAAGCTAATCTGCCTGTAAGATTACCAGATTCAGCTTAAGACTTGTGGTATTCTTCATGGCCACTCTCATCACCAACTACTCTGCACAATCCAATTTTACCACACAGTATGTTTATTTTTTGTTTCTCTATTTGATTCTAAGGATTCGTAAAAAAAGAAAATCAATTTTTTAATGTATATATATATATACACGAACGTTTGTACTTGGATAATAAATTATAGTCTTTTGAAGAAAGTTATATCACCCTAATAGACTAAATTATTACTTGTGATCGATCGAGTTTGGTTCTGTTGTCGAAGACTTTGATATATCTCAGAAGTGGATGTATTTCTACCCATAAACAAATTTATTAATAATAGTTCTGAATTTTCCCAACGTAAAACTATTAAAATTTATACAAGAATGTCTACTGTTCAGAGATTCTATGCGAAATATTCATCAACGGTAGGCATGCTTGAACTATTCGCTATAGAAAAACTGTGAGTTTATGCTTCAATATTCCGAAGATTATGAGACATTTATTCTGATGTCGATTTAATATGTATGTCTCTTGTGTTAGGTCTGGTAAAAAGGTTAATAATTCTGAAGATTATTTGAGTTAGAGTCGAAGCTGTGATGGAAGATGAAGTTGATTTCCGGTTTAATGTTGAAATCTGGTTTAGTTGGTTGTAACAACAATTTAGTTGGTTTAACTAATTCTGTTGCTTATAAGGCTTAGTTCTTTCTTTCTCTTCTCAATTTTTTGTAAAGAAAAACGTTCTTTTGCTCTCTCTTTCTTTGATTCTCTCGGTGACTCCATTGTTGAAGTGTGGTGGAGCTCGAGATTTTGTAATTCAACCTATAGTGAATTGCTGGACCTAGTCAAGCCCCAAACGTAGATCCTTTCACACTGATTGGACCAGACTGGGTAAACAATTTCTTCTGTGTCTTGCTCATCGAATCACCAAACTGATTTTGCGCACTTGTTCTTGAAGATCAGAGTTTATTATCTCTATCTTGCTCCGTTGCTCATTCCGCAAGTATCTTCGTCATTGGTTATAACAGATTGGTATCAGAGCTCTACGGTTAGTGAGTTGTGATGGCGAAGAAGAAGATCAAGTTCGATCAATTTGATGGCGATAACGATTTCTCTCTTCGGAAGATCAGCATGTTAGCGCATCTTGGAACTCTTGGATTAAAGAAAGTTGTTAGTGATTTTTCATTGACGAAATTAGTTCCAGATCCTAATGGTGAAGAAAAGAAGGTCAAAGATGATGATAAATCATCGGTGTTAGAACCAAAGATGATTGACGTTCCAAGATAAGATCGAACAACCAGAACAAGCTATGAATGAGATTATTCCTCTCGTTGGTAATATAGTCTTAAGTAAGATCAATCACTGTAGAACTGCAGCTGAGATGTGGTCTATCCAGAATTGATTGTACATGGAAACTTCTCTGCCTAATTGGATCTATCTGTAGCTCAAGCTCTATTCATTTCAAATGGATATATCGAAAAGTATAGATAACAATGTCGATGATTTTCTCAAGATTGTTGCAAAACTTGGCAGTCTTGAAATTGTAATTGAAAACGAGGTTTAGGCTCTCTTGATTATTAAAGTTTTTCCACATGGTTATGAACAGCTAAAGCATACCCTTAGGTATGAAAACAAGACTTTGGAATTGCAAGATGTAGTTTTTTCTGCGAAATCACTTGAAAGAGAAATTGCAGAACAAAATGATCTTGATAATAAATCGTCAACATTTTTGTATACTAAAGATAGATGGAGGTCCAACACAAGGGAGTACAAAGGGAAGAACGGCAAAAATAGAAGTCGGAGCAGGACTAAATGAGGTTCAAGATTAACTTGCTGGTTCTATAAGAAAGAAGGTCATAAACTAAGAAAGAGTGCCCAATTAGGAAGAAGAAGTATGAAAAGAAGAAAAAAGAAAGGCATGTGTTATTGTTGAAAAACTTGCTTACTCAGAGACGTCGAGTGGTAATGATCAAGATTCCAGAGATATATGGGTGCTTGAATCAAGTTGTATATCTCACATGTCATCAAAACGTGACTGATTTATAGAGTTTCATGAAGGAGATGAAACATCTTTTCTTTTGGGTGACAATCACGTAATCAAGTCTCGTGGAATTGGATTAATATTCTTATTGATACAAAATGGAGTACAATGAAGGTTCTGAACAATGTTAAATATGTTCCATAACTAAGAAGGAAATCTCTACTAGTACCCTTGATAGATTAGGGTATAAACATGAAGGTGGAGATGGAAAAGTGAGATAATTCATGAGTAACAAGACAACTTTGAGTGGTGTTATGTCAAATGGTCTTTACGTATTTGAAGAAAACACTTTAACATTAGAATCATGTAATATTGCTACCTCAGATTCTAAGACTGCTATAGGGCACAACAGACTCAGACATATGAGCCTTAACAATTTGAAGATTTTGTGCAGTAAAGGTTTGATCGACAAAAAGGAAATCAAGGATCTTAGTTTTTGTGAAAATTTCATAATGGGAAAAACTAAGAGGCTTAGTTTCAATATAGCTAAGCATAATGCACTGGATCTTTTGAGCTATCTTCATGCATATTTATTTGGTGCTCCATCTGTGACTCCATCAATGTTAGGCTGCAAGTATTTCCTCTCTATTATTGATGATAAATCTCACAAACTATGGCTATGTTTTCTCAAAATCAAAGATGAGACATTTGAAAAATTGTGTGAATGGAAAAGTTTAGTCGAGAATCAGCTGAATAAGAAAGTTAAATGTCTGAGAATAAATAATGGGCTTGAATTTTGCAACATTAATTTTGATGAGCTCTGTAATTCTCAAGGCATTGAAAGGCACATAACTTGTGCATACACCCCTCATTAAAATGGGGTAGCAGAAAAAATGAACAAAATAGTAATGGAGAAGGTCATATGCATGTTAAACGAATAAGGTTTAATGAATGTTTATGGGCTAAAGTTGCTGCAACTGCAGCTTATATAATCAATTCTGCAGTTGATTTTAATGTTCCTGAAGAACTTTGGCTGAACAGGAAACCATGCTACAAGTATCTGAGGAAAATCTAACATGCACTAAAGGATATAACGTGTGGTTTTTGGAGGTAGAAAAATGCGTTGTTAGTCGGAATGTAATCTTCAATGAAGAAGTGACTTACAAGGATATCAAGGCAAGATCAGATGCAGAAAATCAGATTGACTCAACCAGTGAGAAATTAGAATAGAGAATAAGTGTGTTTGCAGAAATTGATGGAAAAAGGGGTCAAATTCAGAACAGTCGAGTTCTGATAATCTAGTCACAAGGCAGAGAGAGAGAGAGAGAGTAATGGTTTGAATGGATCAAATTCAGATCTAAGTGGAGTAATTGATGTTGATTTAGATCATGTTTCAGATACTGGAACATCAGACAAGAAGATTCAGGAAATTTGAATTCACGTGATACTGAAGACGGCTTAAATTCTTCAGTGAATGATCTTTCAAATTATCAATTAGGTCGTGATAGAACTAGAAGAAATATTGTTCCTCCTGCGTATCTTGAAGACTATTCTCAGTTTCCTTTTGCTCATATGGTCTCTGAAACCATGGAAGTCTTGGAACCTCAATGTTATCATGAAGCTTTAAAAGACAATATTTGGTATAAATGGGATGGTGTTATGGGTGAAGAGTATGATTCTTTGTAGAAGAATAAAACCTGGTGGCTAGTAGATAGGCCAAAAGGAAAGAAAATTATCAGTTGCAGATGGTTGTTCAAGTTAAAGTTAGGTATCCCTGGAGTTGAACCAAAAAGGTTTAAAGCTCGTCTAGTTGCAAGAGGTTACACTCAGAAAGAGGAAATAGATTATCAAGATATCTTTGCTCCAGTGGTTAAGCATGTCTTAATTCAAATGCTTATGTTTGTAGTGGTTAACAAAGATCTTGAACTAGAACATATGGATATGAAAACCGCGTTCTTGTATGGCGAATTGGAAGAGGAGCTATACATGGAACAACCAGAAGGTTTTGAATCAGCAGAAGAAAAAGACAAACTCTGCTTGTTTAAGAAATCTCTCTATGGCTTTAAGAAAGCTCCAAGGCAATGGAAAAAGAGATTTAATCGTTTCATGATAGAAGAAAATTTTGTCCGAAGCAGTCATGATTCATGTGTATACATAAAGCATGTCTCTAAGAATGAGTTTGTCTACTTATGGTTTTATGTTGATGACATGCTCATTGCAGCTAAGGATATGTCAAAAGTAAATAAGATCAAAATGCGTTTAAGTGTTGAGTTTGAGATGAAAGATTTGGGAGCTGCAAGTAAGATTCTGGGAATAGAAATAACAAGATACATAGTAAAGGGAAACTTATACTTGAATCAGTGAGCATACTTGAAAAACATTCTTAAAAGTTTTAACATGGCTGATGCAAAATCTGCAGGTACTCCTATAGGCTCTCATTTTAAATTGTAATCAGTGAAAGATGAGTCTGAAGAGTATCCATATTCTTGTGTTGTTGGTTGTATAATGTATGCGATGATAAATTCTAGGCCAAACTTAGCGTATGGTATATATCTGATAAGTAGATTCATGAGTAAACCACACTCCATTCACAGGGAAGCTGTGAAATAGTTTCTTCGCTACATAAAAGGATCTCAAGGCTTAAATCTCGTTTACACAAAAGGGAAGAATTTGGATATATGTGGTTATTGTGATTCTGATTTTGCAGCTGACATAGATAAAAGAAAATCTACAAGTGTGTATGCTTTCAGAGTAGGAGGAAAAACCATTAACTAGAAATCATGTCTACAACGAACAATTGCATTATCAACTTCAAAAGCTGAATATAGAGCTCTAACTGAATCATTGGTTTCAAGCAGGATGTTGCCAAAATATGGTGCGATTCTCAATTAGCCATTTGTATGTCTAAGAATACTGTCTATCATAAAAGAACAAACCACATGGCCATTAAGAGATCATTCCTTTAAGAAATTTCAGAAGATGGTAAGATAGAAGTCCTGAAGATTCACATATCTCGTAATCGTGCATATATACTTACCAAAAATATACCAATCAATAAGTTTGATTTAGCTTTGGATTTTCTAAGGCTGGTAAATCCAAAATGAAGTATTTTGACTTCATAAGGTGGACGTAAATTCCTTAGTAATAGCAATTCACTTCTGTGTTGTGTCCATATATTGAATCAAGGTGGCGATTTGTGAGTTTATGCTTCAATATTCAGGAGGTTCTGAGACATTCATTCTGATGTTGACTTCATATATGTGTCTCTTGTGTTAGCCCTAGTAAAATGGTTAATGATTCTGAAGATCGTTGGAGTTAGAGTCGAAGCTGTGAAGGAAGATGAAGTTAATTTCCGGTTTAATGTTGAAATCTGGTTTCGTTGGTTGTAACAACAAATTAATTGGTTTAACTAATTATGTTGCTTATAAAGCTTGGTTCTTTCTTTCTCTTCTCAATTCGTTGTAACGAAAAACGACTCTTTTGCTCTCTCTTTCTTTGATTCTCTCGGTGACTCCATTGTTGAAGTGTGGTGGAGCTCGAGATTTTTTAATTCAACCTAAAGTGAATTGCTAGACCTTGTTCAACCCCAGACGTGGATCCTTTCACATCAATTGGATCAAACTGGGTAAACAATTTCTTCTGTGTCTTTCTCAAAGAATCACCAAATTGATTTTGTGCATTTTTTCTTGAAGATCAAAGTTTATTATCTCTGTCTTGCTCCTTTGTTTATTCCGCAAGTATCTTCGCCATCGATTTAAAACAAAAACATTCCAAATAAATTCTCAACCAACTAAATATTCAAAATATGTAGATGTGCATTATTCTACTGGAGAACACTCAAAAAAGTTTACTGAAGAATTACAAAACATAACTCCGAAATGCAAGCAGAAATTGATGCATCCAAATTGGAGTTAAAACATGCTTATGTTAATAAATAAATCTTTTGGAAACAAAAAGTTATTATCGCTGGTTTAAGGAAGGTGATGTAAATACTAGGTTCTTCCATACTCAAACAAAGCAGAGAAATGTAAAAGATAGAATTATTGGCCTAACCACCAATCAAGGTGTATTGGTAACTAAACCAGAGGAAATTCTTGAGGAAGCTATAACATATTTTACAAAACTCTTCACTACGAATGGGAGTAACTATAGTCTGAGTTTATTATATGATACGTTGTGTTATGCATTGCATAACCAGTGTAAAATACTCTGTTCTTATAAATGGTGAACCCAAAGGACAAATTATTCCTTAGAGAGGACTCTGGCAGGGTGATCATTTATCACCATACCTATTTATACTATGTACTAGTTTCCAAATTAAGGAAAACAGAACAAATTAGAGCTATTATTGGAATCTCGATCACGAGATAATGTCCACAAGTCACACATCTTTGTTTGCCGATGATAGTCTATTTTTCTGTAAGGCTGCAATTGAAGAGTCTACTCAAATAATTAGAATTCTGAAAGAATATGAAGAAATATCATGACAACAAGTTAATTTTGATAAGTTTTCTATTCAATTTGTGCAATCTTTTCCTGAAAAAGAGAAAAAGCAGTTAAATGATATTCTTGGAAATAATCAATTAGGCAGAATGAGGTCATACCTAGGCATGCCAGAAAACATTGGAGCAGTTAAAACCAATTTTTTTGCTTTTGTAATGGAATAATTGCATGAAATGATCAATAACTTTTAAATTCCTATCTAAAGGTGTAAAGGAAGTATTGATAAAATCAGTACTCACAACACTACCAACATATTTAATGTCATGTTTCAAGTTACTAAAGAAAATAGTTAAAAAAAATTAAACTCAGTTATTGCGAACTTTTGGTTGACAAATTCAGAATCCTCAAAAGGAGTCCATTGGTCAAAATGGAGTAAACTTTGCCAACCTAGAACGGAGGGAGGCTTGGGATTCCAGGCTTTAAAAAACTTTAATTCGGTCCTCCTAGCCAAACAACTCTCACGATTAATCGATTATCCGGATCAATTATTTTCAAAAATAATAAAAGTAAGATATTACAAGAATACATGTCCAATGTCGCCAAAGATAGTATCAAATCATTCATATGGATGTAAAATTATATCCTTAGCTAGAGCATTGGTTAAAAAATGTATCATTCGTAAGATTGGTGATGGGAGATCCACATTGGTAAGGAGAAATCATTGGATCCTTGATACTCTCCCTAGAGCGGCAAATGGGGTTGGACATGATTTTTCCCCCGACCTTATAGCTGATCAATTTATTAATTCTCTAATCAAATCATGGTGCAAGACCCTGCTAAGGCAATATTTTTCACCTATGGATGTACAACTACTATTAGTAATTGCAATACTTCAAAGAGTAAGATTATATTACTCGGTTTGGTATTTTACTAAGACCGATATTCAGTAAAATCTGAATATCATACTGAAGATACGAATTCATTAATGGAAGTGGAACGATTAATGAATTCCCTCAAGCAATTCAAACATGGGGTCTTTAGAGTATTCCCTCTCTTCAAAATGGAGTAAACTATGTCAACCTAAGACGGAGGAAAGCTTGGGATTCCAGGATTTAAAAAACATTGATTCGATCCTCCTAACCAAACAACTCTCGCGATTAATCGATTATCCGGATTCACTATTTTAAAAAATAATAAAAGTAAGATATTACAAGAATACATGTCCAATGTCGCCAAAGATAGTATCAAATCCTTCATATGGATATAGAAGTATATCCTTAGCTAGAGCATTGGTAAACAAAGGTATCATTCGTAAGATTGGTGATGGGAGATCCACATTGGTATGAAGAAATCATTGGATCCTTGATACTTTCCCTAGAGCGGCAACTGGGGTTGGACATGATTTTTTCCCCGACCTTATAGCTAATCAATTCTCAAACCAAATCATGGTGCAAGACCCTGCTAAGGCAATATTTTTCACCTATAGATGTACAACTAATATTAGGAATTGCAATACTTCAAAGAGTAAGATTATATTACTCGGGTTGGCATTTTACTAAGACCGATATTCAGTAAAATCTGGATATCATACTGAAGAGATGAATTCATTAATGGAAGTGGAGCGAATGCCCTCAAGCAATTCAAACATGGGCTCTTTTGAGTATTCCCTCTCTTGTTGATATTTTTTCAGGCAACTCATGTTGGTATAACCTTGATTATATGTTCTGGCAAATTCCAAATCAACTAGAGATCAAATCATTTTTGTTGTTTATTTGACACATTTGGAAAGCAAGAAATGAAAAGTGTTTACGAGGTACTAACATGAATCCACAAGAGATAATTTAATGCTAGGCGAGTGAACACAAGTGTTATCTAACTCGGGAACATTTGCTCCAAATCGGTGTGGTCAAAGGTGGTTGTTTGTTCAATAGGCCATCCAAGATTCACATGATATATGTGTTTTTTTGATGGTTTGTGGAATTGCTCAAGACTAGGACGGGTTTATTTTCATGATTTAGATGAGGGTGAGTGGATAGGGGCTCGTAGCGTCAACATAAGTCTCCAAGCTTTGAACTCGGAGGTGGAGGTCTGGTTATGGGCAATGGTGTATCTTATTTCCCTTGATATGTTTGAAGTGGAGATTGCAATGAATTTCGTGGATGTATTGAAAACCATGCTATACTTAGAGGAGTGGTCGATGTAACTTTTACTCTTTACCTTTGATGATTTTATATTACATGTTGAAGTTGAAAAAAAACGAATTCAGCTTAGTTTCCATACGGTGTTGTTATAAATGTTATTCAGAACTTACAATTTATGATGGTCATGTTACATGTGCGTATGCTGCACCAATGATTCTACTAGACCCTATTAAATTGCATGCATATGTCTAACCACTATGGCAATTCATTAGAAATAATTGAATCTTTCTGTCTGGGCCATGATTCTAGGTATTATCACTAATAGATTAGATTGGTTGAATTCATCTTTCAATCATAAAAGGAAATCAATTTAATTATATATATATATATATATATATATATATTTGTAAAAATTCATAATCAAGTTGGTAATCAATAACGATGACCAAGTCTTTTTTGTTGGTTAACATAAAATATCATAATGTTTAGTTTTTTGATTCAATGGTGGTAAATAGTAACACAAATTAATTAATTCAGTTGGATTCAACTCATTCCACAATTCCATTGTTACCATTTGCACATACAATAATTGCACAATTCAACAACTATCTATTATTGAAACAAAATATATAATTAATTATAAATAACAAAATTTGTGTATTCTTTTGTTAAATATGGATGTTCAAATATTAGTTTGTGTTCGAATCTGACTTCTTAAGGTTTTTTTTTAATTCACTCTCTTAATATTATTCAAACATTTTTTGGATTGAGTTCAGATCGATGTAGATCGAATATGATTAGATACGGGTTGTTTGTTATTGATAAAGATTTTATTCAAAAATCTATGTGGTTCAGTTTGGATTCATGTATTTAAAAAAAAACTAACTAGGATTAAATAATACTAAAAGTCTAACAAAATTCAAAATCTAAATAAAAATTTGAATTTTTTGAATTTATATTTTCCGATCGAGTACAATATTATTTATTTATTAATTAAACTAATATATTAAATTCTATCAAATTCAGCCAGATTCCAATGTTACTACTTGATTTTAACTTATTTCACTAGATTCCGCCAAAAAAAATTCAGCCAGATTCCCCAATTTAGTCATATTTAGTTGTCATCATGTGGACCCAATATAATAAAGTTTGTGTTTTCATATCACGGATCAAGTGAGCCTAGAATGTACACATCAATTTTGGAGTCCAAGAATGCAGTATGGAACGTAATGAATAAATGGACATTTGCCCTAGGCCACCAAAAAATCAAAAAAATTTATAGCCACTTTTCTGAAAAAAATCAATCTCATGTGTTAAATTAGGGCTTAGATAGTATAATATTTACTCTTATGTATTTAGCTAAAATTTTGATATAACATTATGGCTGATATTTGAGATTCGAACATACTACATAATTTTAGAAATTAAATTACTTATCTCACTAAAACTATTATAAATCCAAATATATTGATCAATATGAATAAAAATAACAATATATATATATATTTGAATTATAATTTCTTAAGAATGTTTTTAATTTTTTATAAAATTTTAGACAAAAAGATTAATTATAAAATTTGGATACCCAAATACGATTCGTAATATGGTATATTTTTAATAATTGAATTTGATCCGATAAAGTTATATATATATATATATTTACTTTTCGTTCAACATATATACTTCGATCATTGAGAACATAACAACTCAGACGAAAGGATCTCTAGTGACTAGAAAAATCAATCTTAGAGATTTAAAATAATGAAAAAGAAAGATTTTAACTGCTTTGTCAAACAAAAGTAAAAAACATCCTTTTTTCTAGTTCAAATTTTGAGGAAAACCTTTTCTTTTTCTTTTTGAAATTGAAGCTTATATTATCAAATATTGCCGGCGTTAGATTTTCTATGCAACTCTTTCTTTTCCTTTCTTATTTTTCGTGTTATTTTCTCTTTACTTCCTTTCACCATTGAAAATTTTGGCCGGAAATTACGAAACTTGAATTATTTTTTTAGAGGACGAAGATATCACAATTTTCTTCAACGTCATGTTTACCACAATTTTCTTTTGTTGGAGCTGATCGTCCTCTATTTTGTTAGTCTTATTCTTCTTCTTTATTTGTTTTATTTGTTTTGACGTTGTCTCTTAAACCTCCAAGAATTTCTTTACCACCAAGATCGACTCTTTTACCTCTTATCTTTCATCGTGCTTTCTCTATTTAGATAGGTCACACCACCACTCTCCAGTGACCGCACGACGAAATTGTCAACCACTACCAAACAACCTGTTCACTTGATCTTAAAGCTATAGTGTTGTGTTAACATTTATAATTTTCTTTTTTGTTCAATATATATACTTTAATTATTGAGATCATAACAACTCCAACGAAAGGATCTTTAGTGATTAGAAAATCAACTTTAGAAGCTCTAAAATAATGAAATAAGAAAGATTTTAACTTCTTTGTCAAACAAAAATAAAAAATGCATTTTCTTCCTAGTCCAATTTTCGAGGGAAACTTTTTTTTTGATGTTGGTATTTGTATCATCGAATATTGTTGGCGTTGGAACTTTCACTTTTTTTTTTTTTCATTTTCCGTG
>JAKUCM010002134.1:0-44823 GCA_023374145.1 Lepidium sativum
ACCGATGAACCGTCAAGAACTACTTTGGTTGAGTTATGATGTCTAGCGTGGTCGTTTGAGCTATCCATGCTAATCTAGGATTTCTACACATGTCATCTCTTTTTAACAAGTTCAAGGCAAGGTAATGTCGCTTTGACATGACAAAGTGTGTGCTAAGCAACTTTTGTTGCTGCTCATATGTTGGAACTAGGTTATTGCTCTCAAAAAGCTAAAAGTTATGATTATCAGGGAACCGTAACGAACTACTTTGGTCGAGTTATGATGTGTAGCTTGATCATTTCAGCTGTCCGTATTCATATAGTAACTTCTAGACATGATATCTATAAGCACTAAACATAAATGCAAACACAAGCGTTAATGCATATTTAAATGAGATTTTGTTGAGGAAATGTGCTCAATGGAGTAGTCACTTTACATATTCTTATGGCACTAGAGATTGAACCCCCCTCCCTGCAATAGTAGGGGGCGGGATTTAAAAGCCACTAGTTGACCCAAAAAAAAGAGATTTTAGGTTTTCATGAAATATTCAAGTGAACATTAATTAGATGGTTTAAATAAAATGCAGGCTATGTGATTAAATAATACAGATATATGAATACACATAACATTTAATTAGTATTTTATTAAGTACTTACCGATCAACTTTGTATGAAAGAATACAATATCTGTGTAGAAGTAGAAATCATCAGTTATTTGGTAATGTGTTCGTTCAACAATTTTGTTCATGTGCTTAAGGGACGTTACGAACAATTTAGTTGGTAGAATTATAAGTAAATTTGTACAAACGTGTAGATAATATTTCGTTATTTTATTATTTGAAATGTATGTAAACATAATTTATAACAAAACTGCCACTTATGACTTGGCTTCTTATTAGATGATAATGCTTGACGAGGCACAAACACAAAGCTTCATCTCACGCATTAAGCCACGACTTGTTGAAGGATTGCTTTCCACCATGCATGAGGAGGCCTGTCTTGCCATTGACAGTGCCACTGCAACTAGCAGTCCAACCGATTGGTGTCTCTGGTTCACCTCCATCTACCAACTTTTTTCTATATCAATGTCTTAGTGTCCCAATGCATAACCTTCATTATTCAACGTCCCCAGACCTAAGAGCATCTGTAATGGTGATCCATTAGGGATCTCTTACAGAAAAAAAAAAAAAAAAAAAAGACAATATTTTTCTTTCGGTAAGAGATCCCTAATGGATCACCATTACAGATGCTCTAAATGTCCATTTTCGTCACGAAATATCTCACCATATATGATGACCTATATGTTTTCCGATTACAACATATCCATACACACTCCTAGTGCTAGGTTTCACTCCCGACCGGCTCAGCATTTATGTGGATCCCTGAGCAAAATTTTTATTTTTTATTTTTAATATAATTATTTTTGGATTTGTATTAACAAAAAAAATTTGGACATTCCATAGTTTTTTAAAACATTTGAGCCATTTTCTGTTATTAAAATTTTTTGGGTCCATTTATTAATTTTTCAAAATAATTTTTGGGTTTTTTACCCTTAAAAAATTATAAGCCTTTTCTAGAAATTTTTTTTTTTTATTTTTAACCCAAAAAGAAAAGAAAAAAAAAACGTTTTGGGCCTTGGGCTCGGGGCGGTCTCCCTGTCGGTCCGCCCTTCTAAGTCGGCTCTGCTCCTGAAATCTTTACTTCAACCCATTTTTTGGAAGCTATATCAAAGGTGTTGCACTTTATTGGATTCATAATCATTTATTCCTCTAGTAGTCGAATTCACAAACCCGTAAACTATCCAAAGCTTCCCATCTATCACAGCAAGTCATGATCTCCTCCTCTGGGCTCGAAATTTCTTCCTGGATCATTTAGCTGAGACCATGTCCCCTAAGCAATGTTGTACGCAATGGTGGACTTGAACCAAAATGGGGTTGACTGCATCCTACCTTTGCTCACTCCACCATAAATATACACATGGTTATCATCTGCAGTTATCGCAGGAAAACTACGAGCCTCGGGTCCTTCCTCCTCATCGAGCTTTGTCAGGAACTTCCGCTCTTGTTTTACCATATCGTATGAGTAAAAGTCATTGTAGTTACTGTTCTCATCACGGCCTTCAAAGATATAAAGCTTAGTTCCCACAGCCACCATGCGCACACCTAAGCAGCTGAGGGTAGGAGCTTCTCCTCTAGGCTCAGCGATGGACCAAGTGTTCGTCTTGAAATCAAAGACGTAAAGGTCTTTGTCGAGGTGATGTTGTGGTTTTAACTCGCCACCGAACATGTAAAGCTTGTCAACTGCGGCCATGCAGTGTGAACTTCTAGGTCCTGGTGCATAATGCATGACTACGTTATGTATGTGTTTTTCAAATTTGCTTAATTATAATTCGTTTATAAAACATATATTGATAACTTTTACTTCATAAAAAAATGAAAATAATACCTAAAAAGAAACAACCGGTTTTACAAAATCTATTTAGCAAAGATTATTCCACTCCATATGGTAATGGAAATTATATTCATAAATTAATTTTAATTGATATTAATAATGGTATTTTTCACAGTAACAACAAAAGAAAAGGAAAACAAAAGTTAAAATAGTTTAAAATAATAGTATTATTTCATACAATTTTATGATTAATAGTAATAATCAAAAAGTTAAACCATGCAAGGTATAAGAGTATGAAAGGATGTCAACAAAAGTCATTTAAATTAAAAGACTTCAACTTATTATTTAGACCTAAGAAAACAAAACTAATACTAATATAATATAATATAGTATTTTTTTGTAACAACTTAGACTAAAAACAATAGTAATTTAAAAATTATCTTTTTGAAAATATTCTTCTTCAAAATTGTTCTTTCTCTTTAAAAACGAATTCAATATAAAGGATATTTTTGAAGTTGATTTAAAAAACATTTTTGAAATTCTCCAAAACTAAGTTAACTAAACCGAAAAGATTTATTTATAGTTTAAACCCTCCCAAACTTAAACGATATCATGCAGAACTGAACTAGAACTATGTAATTCTTATAATTAAATTCTGATATAGAATCTGTGCATGTTGGACATATAATCACTTGATTAATTGCTCATGCTAACTACGTACAATGATTAAGAATTAAATCTTTATAAGAAAACGATTGCAAATTACATTTAATCTAATGCTAGACGGTAAATTTATTAAACGCAGACATATTTATACAACCGGAAATTAAATCGTATTACTTATATTATATAAAAATTTGGCTAATAGATCAGCTAAATGAATATAATTAGAAGGATCCATTTATAACATTCATATTGTCCTATCTAATAACAAACTTTAAACTATTCAGTATAACTAATTTGAGGCAAGCTAGTACAAAACATAAACACAAAAAAGCAAAATACAGGAGTTCATTATGGACATGAGTTTATTTTTATAACTTTTCCTATAGAAATTGGATTCAAGAAATTACCTCTGAGGCTCTAAGTTATGACTTATGAATCAAAAAAAAATTGTATGTAATTAATTTTTTATATAAAATAACTAAATAAATAAAACTAAAAAGAAAACAACTCACTCTAACTATACAAAAAAAAAAGAAAAAAAAAAGCCGAAGACAGGTGGCCCAGTGGTGTTGTCACTTTACAAATCCTCAAGGCACCAGAGATCGAACCCCCTATCTACAGAGTAGAAGTGGTATTTAAAAGCCAGTAGACTAGTTGACAAAAAAACTATACAAAAAAGAATAACAAAACCAGAGAGGTTTGTCACGTGGTTTTTTTTCATGATAAAAGAATGAATTTTAGAAAAAATAAAGTATACATTAACATCACCATATTAAAAGAATTTATACTGCTAAGAAAATATCAATATCTATTTATTGTAATATTTGACGTTTTGAGAACTTTAATTGAACAATTAGGGTTACAATTATACTAAAGTTATAGTAGCTTCATCGGTTGAACCTAAGATCGATAAAGAGAGTTACTAAATGAAATAGAGTCTCTCTATTAATCAGTCACATACCTTAATCCATTGGCCTTGAATTGTACCCATTGCAGCAATATCTTTCGTTTTCTTTGTCTTCTTTGGTTGTGTGTGGATCTTCTCTATTTCATGCCCTTTTAAGCTTACTTTTGTTTTACCCAAATTTGAAGTTAAATATCTAACTATAGAAGTGAAATTCTTATTTGCACATTGACTAAAACTTGAGTACGAAATTGAAATGCTTTCATATTTTTTTTTCCATTTTTTGGCTTGTTAATTAAAAAATTTTAAATTTCATATAGACTATCCACTTCCTAAAAATAAAGTCATGGTATAACCGTATTATAATAGACAAAATATAGTTTTTTAAAATATTGATTTAATAAAATTAATAAACTGACTAGCTCAAAAAAAATCCATTTAAGGAAATAATTACTATACCTATCAAGAAAAAAAAATCAATTTGCTGAGATTATGTATTGTGTTAACCTACAAAATACACAAATATGAAACTAGATTTAGATTCAACAAGAGTAATTACACGAAAATGGATCCTCTAATGCTTTGGGATTTTTATCTGCTCATATTTCTATTAGATTATAAACTTTCAATTTAAAATTAATTGATCAGTTGATAATAAATAAAAATGTTTATATCTTATATATATTTGAGTAGATTTCTCTATTTATCTAATGTACAATATTTTTTTCAGGTCCACTTGAAATATGACTGGATGTTAGTTCAAACTTACAATTTCGACATTTGTTGGATCAATCTGATTTTGATCAGAGCTAGACCCATATTATAGCAATAGGGTTCAATAGAGATCCCTTTAATATGGGGAATTAAAATTTTATATAGAATTTATATATTTGTTAGACTTAGATTCAGCCTTTTTTCCTTTTTTTTACACCATATTACATATACAATTTGATTTGTTTTATTCGATTAAAAAATTAGATGGTGTCACTAAATACAAAGTGGACGGTTTCACTTAACATTAAACCAATGATTTGTCTCATTATGACATTTTTGTGAAACTCTGAGTCTATTAAACCTAATAAAAGAATAAAAATTTTAAGCATGTGTATTTAGTTTCTCTTTTCTTATATATTTTGAATCGTAAGAGAAATCTAATAAATTGTTAACATCAGATATATTACTGTTAGTTATTTTAGTTTATTTATGTTTTGATTTTGGTAAAAAATATTTTGGGTCTGCTACTATTTTTTAATATTATATTAAATTATGGTTCCTAAATCAAAATAATTGATAATAAGTAAAGAAAATTTTGTTTTGGCTGACTTTGGCGACGTGTGGTTTAGTTTGGCTGGCTTTGACTGACTTTGTAGAATGTTTTATAACATATGGTTTAGTGTGGCTGACTTTGGCTGACATTGGCTAATGTTTTATAACGTGTGGTTTATGTTGACTAACTTTGGCTAATATTTTATAACGTGTGATTTATTTTTTAACGCTAGTTACATCTTCTGTTATGTAGAAGGAACATAATTACGAGGAGAATAAATCCTCACACACTCTTTCCCAACCTTACGACTTCCTCACAATAAAAAGAGTTTAATTGTTCTTAAATTGTTAGTAGTACTTTGGTGAACTGTGTTGTGCTTACAATGTTTCCCTATTGCTTGCAGAAAGAATGAATGTTTGAGGAGCAGGAAACGTCTGACCATTTGTCCCCAGCGTTAAAAATTGTAAAAAACCCTGATGTTAGTAGTCAGTTGCAAACTTCGCAAAGTCCTACTTTGGATTTGGGGTCAGCGCAAGAGAAGACAACACAAGTTGGAGAAGACAAATGTCAAATTCTGCATAAAACAATCGCTCAAGGCAAGGATTTGATATATGGAGGACGTTCTACCCAAGGCATCAAGACCACGTACTCTCACTGCGAACCAAGTAGTTTATTTGACTTTAATTGACCTTGGCTGACTTTGGTTAACCTTGGTTGATCTTGGTTGATATTTAACTTCGATTTTGTGTTAAATTCAGAAATCACCATTCGAAGGAAGCTTTGTGGTTAGGCGCCTCATGGACGACTACATAGCGCCTACTCATACGGTCCATTTGGACCAGTAGAAAAGTCCGAATTGAAGTGATTGCATAATCTAGTCAGATGTGAATTGTAAGTCCCTTATATGACTCTTTTATTGTACTATTTTGGTGTTTGGTGTTTGTTAACCACCGACACTTATAGGGATAACTCGGTGGATGACATCAGTCCTTTAGCTGAATTCTACTGCTAGTTGTTGATGCCTAGTCTTATGTGGCCACAAGACTATTACGGATGGTTAACGGATTTGGTAAATTCCTTAGACTTTTGTTAAATTTGGCATACTTTGGTTGTGCTTATAAGTTATATTTGTTTTGCAGCATATGAGTAGTGCTATGAATATGTTTCATAGAAAACATATACAGACTCCAACTCCGTACAAAAGTGATCGGATAGTGTTCCTTGATTGTTCATTATGTGTCTACTGGTGTTCGAAATACAAGCCCTTCACGGCAAAAGTGGACCGGTCATGTATACTAATTTACTATAAAGAGTGGACCGGTAAGTATGTTCAAAAGTAGTATATATTAAGTGTACTTATATATTCGTATTAATTAATCATATAACCAATAATTTTTCGTCAACAATTAGATCGATAAGATTTGATCAATAGTGTACTTTAACCCTTAAATTTTTATTTAATTTGCCAAATTGCTAGAGGAACGGAATTGAATCATACTCATTAGGTAGTACATCCTAGCCACTAAACTGAAAAAGCTGGGCAAAACTAATATTTTGTAAAGAGAATTATAATGTAAGACAATGTTTTTCAAAAATTAACTGACCAACATTGATACTTTACATAGGTTATATTGTTTATGAATTTTATTATATGAACAAATCTGTAAAAATATATATTATTAATTTATAGATGCCATATTTTTTTGTTAAAGATTGATAGATGGTAGAGCACTTCCAATTGTTAAGAAACTAGATCAATTTCTTAACTATATAATACTATTCTTTTTGTATTAGAGTTTCATTTTATTTTAATTTAAAATTTTTAAAAAATAATATCCAATAAAAAGAGGACATGCAGCCAAAATGGACTTTTTACTTATGAAACTCAATTTTTTATTTTTTTTATTTAAGAATCCAATCTTATTATTTATCCTACTTTTGTAATTTTTACTTTTTTAATATTGATAACTTTTATAAGACATTTTTGTTGGAAGTGGTCTTTCTCAAACGAGTTAATATTAATGTTATATGCTTCTAATATTAGTATTAGTATTATAAGTTAACATATAAGTCATATATTATCTGATTCATAATGTAATTGTCCTTATTGTTTATGTTGGATCATATATTCTAATTGTTTGCTTATTAAATATTGAACTTCTTCATTTACAAAATTTATATATATATATATATATATATTATTAACGTCTAAAATCTTACACCTCTTTTTTAATTTTCTAAGAATCTAGCTAGTGGTTGGGGACAGGTGGCCCAGTGGTGTAGTCATTTTATAAATTCTTAAGGCACCAGGGATCGAACCCCTTACCTACAGTAGTAGGAATGAGAATTAAAAACCAGTAGGCTAGTTGACAAAAAAAAAAATCTAGCTAGTGATAGTCATTTAATCCACCCTCTATTTAAAACTTCTATTGTTTATTCAAATTTAATTAGGTCCATCAAAACTTAATACTTTATTTTAATATTCAATTTTTGTTTACATATATGTATAGTTCATTTTAACAAAAAAAAAATTAAATTTTACCATTTTGAACAAATAATTATATTTACGTCAATTCTCCGAAAAAACAATATGCAGAAATATTGCAAGCGTATACGTCACCGGAAAAAATAAAACCAAAACTAAGAATCTTAAAAGAGTGACAAAAAAGATTAAAGAAAACTCAAACTTACTTAAGAAAGAAAATATCTTGAGAAATGCGTAGTCAAACATGAGCCTATAAATAGACAAGCATGTTCATGGAGAAGAGTCACACAACACAAACAAAGAAACACAAAACACAGTAACACTACAAGAGAACATTAGTTTTGGGACCATTTTTTACAATGTTTTTGGGACGTTGTAAAATAGGGAGGTATTTGCAACTTCCTTACGACGTTTTGAAAAAACGTCGTAAATGAGTTGTAAACGTACAACGAAAATTTACGTTGTAAACAAGTCGGTATTTTACGACTTCTTAACAACGTTTTCCCATTGCTTCAACAATTCGTTGTGAATTAGTCCCTAAGTTGCAACTCTTTTACGACCTCTATAATTTACATCGAATTAACATTGAATGTCAAAGTAGGTAAACACATTTTTCTTGTTACGTAAAAGGTTTAAATAAAATTTAAACTTGGAGTTGTAAAGGTGTTGGTAAATTTAAAATTACGTTGTTAAAACGTCACTACTTTACAACTCTTTTACGACTAAACTGTTTACAACTACTTAAGGACGTAATTTCAAATTAGATATTTATGGTTAGGTACATGTGTTGTAATTTACTCGTAATTTGGGAGAAGTTGTAAAATCATCGTTAATTTTTTGCCTATATAAGGAGGAAGGCTCTCTTCATTAATCACAACATCAAAAAACAAAAAAAAACGTGATAGAGGAGAAAAAAAAACGGTTTTGGGGAAAAATCCTAAAAATGTCTTTCAGTGGAGATATTTTCGAGCAACGGAAGTGGATGTATATGCATAGAGATGCTGCCGGAATCGTGACAAAGGAGTTTATGAATGGGGCATAAATATTCATGCACCAGGCTAGTCAAACCGAAATCACGGTTGAATCGGGTAAGATGTTCTGTCCTTGTCGGAAATGCAAAAATATGAAATTCGCCCGAGTAGAAACTTTTTGGAATCATATAATAAATAGAGGGTTTACACCGCATTATTACATTTGGTTTCACCATGGGGAAGGTGATAGCGGTCGTGGGAATGACGAAGCAAGTAGTAGTAATTTTAGGAATGTTGATGCTAATATAGGTGAATCAAGTAATTTGCATGATGTTGGTTATTAGAATGAGATTCATGGGGTTGTAGAGCATGATAGAATGCATGAAATGGTCACAGACGCATTTCAGGAAACTAATACTAATCAACCTATAGTTGCTGAGGCACCCAATTTAGATGCAAAAAGGTTTTATGACATGCTAGATGCTGCAAACCAGCCTCTCTACGAGGGGTATAGAGAAGGTCTGTCAAAATTATCATTGGCAGCTAGGATGATGAATATTAAAACATAATGTAATTCATCTTAGTCATGCATGAATATGTGGACTGACTTGCTCAAAGAGTATTTGCCAGAAGACAATGTGTGTGTTGAATCATATTATGAGACGCAGAAATTGGTCTATGGTCTTGGGTTGCCGTGTGAAACCATTGATGTCTGTATAGATAATTGTATGATCTACTGGAAAGATGATGATGTGTTACAAGAATGTCGGTTCTGTAACAAGCCAAGATATAAGGAACAAGGGAGTGGGCGTAAGAAGGTTCTGTATCAACGGATGTGGTATTTGCCAATAACTGATAGATTGAAGAGGTTATATCAGTCGGAGAGGACAGCAGCTGCGATGAGATGGCATGCAGAGCATTCACAAACAGAAGGCGAGATTAATCATCCTTCAGATGCAAAGGCGTGGAAACATTTTAATGCGATACACAAAGATTTTGCTAGGAATATTAAGAATGTTTATCTTGCTCTATGCACCGATGGTTTTAGTCCATTTGGAATGTCTGGTAGAGAGTCACTTCTAACTGGATTGGCGAAAACTCACTCCGTACTCAGTTGCAAGAATCTCGTGCGGAAATTGCTTCGCTAAAGCAAACGACGTATGAGAAATTCGCAGCCATGGAATCCATGATGGATATTTTGGTTGCAGGCAATCCACATGCATCTGTGGCATTGGAGCTTAGACGTCGCAACCTCGGGATTAGGCCTACGGAGAATGTCGAGGTCGATTTGAACGAGCGGGTGGCTGAAGATCAGGACGAGCGTAGCTCTGACATGTTCGACGAATTACTTCGTTAAATATTTTGTAATTTGTAATTAAATTTTGTAAAAACATTTTAATTATATATTTTATATTATAATTTTATTTTAATCATTTCATATTTTTATTTTAAATACAAAAAATTAAATTTCACAATTTTAATAAAAAAATACATAACAAATTTTAGTCCCTAAGTAGTTGTAAATTATTTCGTCTTTAAATAGTTGCAAACAATTTTCGTCTTTAAGTAGTTGTAAACAATTTCATCTTTAAGTAGTTGTAAAATTTTCGTCTTTACTTAGTTGTAAAGATTTCGACTTTAAAACGTTGTAAAAAATTCGACTCTAATTAGTTGTAAACTAAATGTTGTAAGTTACTTGCTAAGTTTACAGTCAACTTACAATGTATATTTTGGCATCGAGTATACAACATACTACTACATTTACGACGTTTTTACAACTCCCATTTTACGACGTTTTAACAACGTTTTTATTGCGTTGTTAACTTTTACAACGTTTTTACAACGTTTTATGCCTTACAACGTGCAAGACACGACGTTTCACGTGGCGTCCCTAATACGTTGTAAAAGTCCTTTACAACGCTTTAGGGACGAAAATGGGAGTTGTAAAACTCATGTTCTCTTATAGTGTAAGAGTTACGTTACATTGCAACAATGGTTCTTACAGTCAAAGGCCAATGGACGATGGTATGTTCTGATTAGTAGAGAGACTCTATATTTCAGTTGGTAACTCTCTTCATCGATCTTAGCTTCAATCGAAAATCTCTGAAACCCTTTTATGGGGTGGATGAAGGTTTAATCGATGAAGCTAATCTTAGTATAATGATATATTGATAAAAATGGACATTGATGTTGTTTTCAAACAGGGAAAACTTTAATATATTGTTTTGAGTTTATACTTTCTGTTATATAAAATTTTAGAGCATATTGAATTTTCTTTCTCATACAATAATTATGTTATTGTTGTTCCTTGTTACTTTTCTTTGTTGTTTTGTTTGTCTTCTTCATCTACAGGGGAAAAATATATATATTTATGTTTTATAATTGTATTCGTACGTATCCAAATAAAGATCCATATTTAAAACTTAGACACTTTTGTTAGTTTAAAGTTATTAATAACAAGTGGTATTTAGCCTACTGGCATGTGGTAAATCCACAAGAGTCATGCGCACTTGCACATCCTGGGATCGAGTCTCCCGCTTGCATTTGCAAGAACTTGGCTAATGGGTTGGCCATATGTGACCTAATGTTGACAAAAAAAATAAAGTTATTAATGTGAAAACTGATAAAAATGATTAATCAAATTCATTAAAATTGATTTATGAATATTTTTTTGTATTAATAGATGGAGTTGAATTATCTTTTGCTAAACAGATATTATAAAATCAGTTGTTTTATTTGTTTAACAATATATATAAATATATATATATATATATTCATTTTTTATCAATTAAAAGTTACCAAAAATATGTTCCAAAACACATTAATATAAACTAAGATCTTATGATATAATCATTAACCAAAATAGAAGAAAAAAACACATACACTACAATACATCATTATATATGATATCATAATTACGATGCATTAATGTAATTTATGTTGGTGATTAATAGATTGAGCAGAAAGGAGGACAGTCACCGGGACCTAGAAGTTTACACTGCATGGGCGTGGTTGGAGACGAGCTTTACATGTTTGGTGGCGAGTTGAAACCACAATATCACCTTGACAAAGACCTTTACGTTCTTGACTTCAAGACAAAGACTTGGTCAATTGCTCCACCCATGGGAGAAGCTCCTAGCCTCAGGTGCTTAGGTGTCCGCATGGCGGTCTTGGGAACTAAACTCTACATCTTTGGAGGCCTTGATGAGACCCGTAACTTCAGCGACTTTTACTCGTACGATACAGTGACAAGGGAGTGAAAACTCCTGACGAAGCTTATTGGCGAGGAGGGACAGATCCAGCCTCGTACTTTCCATGCGCAATGCTCTGATGATAATCATATTTATATATTTGGTGGGGTGAGCAAAGGTGGGAAGCAGTCAATCCCATTTCGGTTCAAGACAACTAGGTGTATAACATTGCTAAAGGGGTATGGTCTCAGCTAACAGAGCATGGACCAGAGTTCGAGCCCAGAGGAGGAGCAGGACTCGGTGTTATAAACGGGAAGCTTTGGATCGTTTATGGGTTTGCCAATTCAGTTTATGGAGGGATAAACGACAACAATTCTGATAAAATGCAATACTTTGATCTGACTACCAGAAAATGGACTGAAGTACAGACTACAAGAGCAAAACCTAGTGGTAGGAGTGTGTATGCGTATGCAATCATTGGAAAACATGTTGTCCTATATGAAGGACTACACGTTTTCCAATGATTCCATATGCATACACACTCCTACCACTAGGTTTTCCTCATGTAGTTTGTATTTCAGTTCACTTTTTGGTAGTCAGATGAAAGTATTGCACTTTATCAGAATTGTTGTCGTTTATCCCTCCATAAACTGAATTGGCAAACCCATAAACGATCCAAAGCTTCCCGTTTATAACACCGAGTCCTGCTCCTCCTCTGGGCTCGAACTCTGGTCCATGCTCTGGTAGCTGAGACCATACCCCTTTAGCAATGTAATACACCTTAGTTGTCTTGAATCGAAATGGGGTTGACTGCTTCCCACCTTTGCTCACCCCACCGAATGTATAAATATGATTATCATCAGAGCATTGCGCATGGAAAGTACGAGGCTGGAGCTGTCCCTCCTCGCCAATAAGCTTCGTCAGGAGTTTTCACTCCCTTGTCACTGTATCGTGCGAGTAAAAGTCGCTGAAGTTACGGGTCTCATCACGGCCTCCAAAGATGTAGAGTTTAGTTCCCACGACCGCCATGCGGACACCTAAGCAGCTGAGGCTAGGAGCTTCTCCCATGGGTGGAGCAATTGACCAAGTCTTTGTCTTGAAGTCAAGAACGTAAAGGTCTTTGTCAAGGTGATATTGTGGTTTCAACTCGCCACCAAACATGTAAAGCTCGTCTCCAACCACGCCCATGCAGTGTAAACTTCTAGGTCCCGGTGACTGTCCTCCTTTCTGCTCAATCTATTAATCACCAACATAAATTACATTAATGCATCGTAATTATGATATCATATATAATGATGTATTGTAGTGTATGTGTTTTTTTCTTCTATTTTGGTTAATGATTATATCATAAGATCTTAGTTTATATTAATGTGTTTTGGAACATATTTTGGTAACTTTTTAATTGATAAAATAGGAATATATATATATATATATATATATATATATATATATATATATATTGTTAAACAAATAAAACAACGCAAATGGCATCTAGCCTAGTGGCAGGCGGTAAGTCCACTTAAGACAGCCCATTTGCATAACTCGGGATCAACTCCTTCTGCCTACATTATATAGGGATCAAGTATGGCTATTGGGCCGGCCAGTTGTGGTCCAATATAATATGCCATTGACAACAAAAAAAACAACCGATTTTATAATATATGTTTTTTTTTTGTCAATTAGATTACTGGCTTTTAAATCCCCTCCTACTACTGCAGGTAGGGGGTTCGATCCCTGGTGCCTTGAGAATTTGTAAACTGACTACACCACTGGACCACATATCCTCGGCTTATAATATGTTTAGCAAAAGATAATTCAACTCCATTTATTAATACAAAAAAATTCATAAATCAATTTTAATTAAAATGATTAATCCTTTTTATCAGGTTTCACAGTAATAACTTTAAACTAACAAAAATGTCTAAGTTTTAAATATGGATCTTTCTTTGGATACGTACGAATATAATTATAAAACATAAATATATATATATATATAAATATATATATATATATATATATATTTCTCCGGTAGATGAAAAAGACAAACAAAACAACAAAGAAAAGTAACAAGGACCAACAATAACAGAATTATTGTCTGAAGAACAAAATCAATATGCTCTAAAATTTTAGATAACAGAAAGTATAAACTCAAAACAATATATTAAAAGTTTTCCCTGTTTCAAAACAAAATCAATGCCCATTTTTATCAATATATAATTATATTAAGATTAGCTTCATCGATTAAACCTTCGTCCACCCCATAAAAGGGTTTCAGAGATTTTAGATTGAAGCTAAGATCGATGAAGAGAGTTACTAAGTGAAATATAGAGTCTCTCTATTAATCAGAAGATACCATCGTCCATTGGCCTTTGACTGTAAGAACCATTGTTGCAATGTAATGTAACTCTTACTGTGTTTTGTGTTTCTTTGTTTGTGTTGTGTGAGTCTTCTCCATGAACATGCTTGTCTATCTATAGGCTCATGTTTGACTACGCATGTCTCAAGATATTTTCTTTCTTAGGTAAGTAAAGACAAATAAAGTTTTTTTATTCTTCGTCTACGAATATCCAAATTTTAGTTTTTTTAATCTTTTTGTCACTCTTTTAAGATACTTAGTTTTGGTTTTAGAACACTTTTATTGGAGGCTTTTTAACTTAAATTTCTTAAGATTATTAAAATTAAAAAACTAAAGAAACTTAGGAGAAAAAGAGAGAAGGGATTATTAACAAGGAGATTTTAAATATGGTCTTTTATCAAATGTCAATCATATTTTAGACAACAAAATTTTTAAATAAAATTTAAATTTTTATAAAAGTATTATTAATTTATTGCTTAAGAACTTCTCCCTATTGAAGATAGTATTACTTTTTTCGGTGACGTATATGCTTTCATTTCTGCATATTGTTTTTCGGAGAATTGACGTAAATATAATTATTTGTTCAAAAAGATAAAATTTGTTAATGTATTTTGTTAAATCTTCTATTGTTTACTCGAATTTAATTAGGTCCATCAAATTTTGAAAACGTTGCTACTCACTAACAACATTTGTTTTTCTGTTAACAAGATCAACAAAATTTTATTCATAATTAATTTTTTTAAATTTTGTGAATATATATAATTCTTTACAAAACAAATTCGGATCAACAAGGTCCAATATTTATTAAATTTCAAAATAATAATATGAAATAGTTAGCATGGTCAATAAACTATTTAAATTTTGTAACAAACATGCAATATTGCTTGTGAATGGGAAATGATTGAATAAATAGTTAAATATATTAGATAATGAATATAATGGAGATAATAAATGGTGAACAATTTCCATAATTTATTCACAAGATCTAGAAAGCATTATAGACCAATAACGATAATAGAACTATATGTTCAAATTATAAGAAATATAACTAAGAAACCATTTATTAATGCGATTAAGAAATATAACTACATCTCTCTTTTTCTGGTCATAACTAATCATATCTATTGAAAATGGCTGAATATTCATTTAAAACCTTCCAAATATTCATGGCTAATGTATTTATATCCATCAATTTCTTTTATTTATAGCGACAAAAACAGATTTGTCGTCCATAAAATTAAATGGTTTTTGGATAATAAATTTTGGTTTTTAGATTTTAATGAATGGAAACAAAAAAAAACGTAATGAATGGAAAATATAAAAAGTATATCTCGCTCAATAAAAAAAAAGTGAAAAATGGTTGGCTACATTTTGTTTTGATTTTTATTATAAACACATATTTATATGCAAATGGCTCTTATCCTAGTGGCAAGCGGTACGTTCACATAAGACAGCTCATTTGCATAACCAGAGATCGAGTCTTCTCGCCTACATTATGTAGAAATTTGGCTATTAAGCCGGCTAGTTGTGCCCAAATATAATTGGCCGTTGAAAAAAAAAACAGATTTATATGGACCACATTAGTGGAATGCATTATAAATAATTAACTAGAAATAAATTAATGCTAGAATAAATATATTTTTATATATTGGATTGGTAGTTCAAATTTGATATAACTTTTTTTTAAAATAAAAGTAAAACACCAAAAAAATATATGGTTTAGTTGGTTTGTTTCTGATTTAACTAAGAACTATGTGGTAAGTTTGAATTTTATCCTTTTCCAATTGAATAATTTAGGTAATAAACCGAATCTTACGGATTTAATGGTTTTTTTAGTTCAAAATAATAATATTTTTCTCATACAATTTTATGATTAATTATGATAATTCAAACGTTAAACCATAATACTATTTTATAATAATATCAATAGTTATGAGTATAATTGTATGAACTACAAAGCATGTCAGTAAAAGTCCTTTAAACTAAAAGACTTCAACATAATATTCTACGTTTGAGTAAATATAAATATAGCTAAGAAATAACAAAACTAAAACAAAGACCATTAAAACCTTAAACTAAAAGTACTTTTGTCAAAAGTTAAATATTGTTCCTTCTACAAAAGTGTTTTACCCAAATTAGATTTTGGAAATTTGTGTAGCCTAATATAAATATTGTTTAGGGAAGTTTGATTCGAAGAAAACGTATTTATATAGTTAAAGATTTAAAGAATTTGTGCTATAAATAGGATATAAATGAAAACATAATTGACCAAAAAGTGTTTCAACTTTCACGTATAATCCACACGCTCTTTATCCGACCATATCTATGTCTTATCACCTTGAGTACGAAGAGAGAAAATCTTTATCTTTTTAATCACATATTTTATTGGCTAAATGAGTGCGATTAGAAGTACATCCAAATGATTACACTCAAATTATTCTTAAACCCAAAAAAAAAAAAAAAAATCATTTTATCTAAGAAACACACTCAAAATTATACAGTATAACTATTTTGAGACAAGTCAGTAAAAAATATAAAAATAAGACAATGAATCGACACGAGTTTACTTTAGTAGTATTTTTACTGGAATTTGACTTTAAAAACTGATTTGGGCACATGTTTTCTCGGTTCGGTTTGGTTCATTCAGTTCTCGGTTCTTAAAATTTAGTTTGGTTTCGATTTGGTTATCATCGGTTCTGGTTCTAAATGGATATTTGAAATTGAAACCGAAGAGAAATCGATATAAATTTGGTTCTCAATCAGTTCCAGCTTCAAATGGTTATTTAGACAAAAACACTTAAAATAACTATTTTGTTACAAAATAGTGTACACAAAACCGAACCGGAACCAAAAAAGTTTGTTTAGTTCAGTTTCATTTGTTTCTTTGGTCTAGTTTTTATGTTCAACTAATCTTAAGAATAGTAAAAATCAATTAATGGATAAATTTTGGTTCTAATTTCGATTTTCGGTTTGGTTCAGTTCCTGTTTCTTTGCCCAACCTTACTTAAAAACCCATATATAATAATGTTTAAAGTAAAAAATTTAGATTTTTCTGTCAGCGAACCAAATCTATACCTCAAGTTTTTCCTAAAATCTCAAATAATATGTGCATACTACGTAATCCTTGAAGTTGAACTTCGGTAAAAAAAATCAACATATATAGGCTTCGGACAAATTTAATCATGGAATTATATATGTACATGTGTATATAACTATTAAAAAAATGAAGCAACTTCCTATTATTATATTGAAAAAAAAAAGAATCAAAAAAGCAATAGAGGTATAACACGTGATGCTCGTTTGATAAATAATGCAACGTCCACATTTAGCCACATCATCTACCATATTTCTTTTCATAACTAATAATATCGGGTTATTTTTTTGTCAACGCCAAAACTAGCCAACTCAGTAATCAAATTCCTACACAATATATGTAAAAAGACTCGATATCGAGTTATACAAATGTACAACCTTAAATGAACTTATTGTCTGCCACTAAGCTAGATGTCATTTACATATATTGGTTTAGTATTTCAACCATAAACAAAAAAAAAAAAGTGGTTTAATGAAATGAATAAACCGAAATGATCATTTATTAGCTCTCATTCTCTTATACTCATTTGCTTAAAATTGCCTAAAATTAGGGAGCTTGATTGGTACTATATATCATAAACCCTAAACAATAATGGAGACAGAGTTGTTGGTTACATGTTGTCTTGTTACCACAAGTCCAAAGTTTGTGTAGGGTTCTATCATGAACGTGGTCCTATTCTGCAATAAATCGTGTCGGATTTATGTGGTTGCCTACAAGACTTGAAGATTCATGTGATTGTCCTTGTGTATAAATCAATCGCTTAAAATAAAAAATATTTTGGAGTTTTATTTGTACTGTGGAATATCTACCATCATAAATATATAAATCTACTAAAACTGATACTTCTGACAAAATTAATAACTGTAATATAGTTTTCCATAAAGAAAAAAAAAAGGAAGAAGGAGAGTTAGTCATTAGGCAACCAAATAATTTAACCTTAAAACACACTATACAAAATATATAGTAAAAAATTTGACCTGTGTTAGAACACAGAATTTTAATATATAAAGTAAATATTATATTAAAAAATTTATCTTGTGGTAAAAAAATTTGTTGAGCTTAGTTTTATTGTAAGAGCTAATTATATTTATCTATTTCAAACTTCAAATATAATTAATTCGTATAAAAATATTATGCTCAACAAAAATAATATAAATCAAGATAAAATAATACATACATCAAAATCTGCGAAAAATAAAATTTTAATCCAAATTTTATGGTTAACAATGTATATATATTAATCAAATGGTTAAATCGATATGAATGTTATCGAAACCACCAAATAAACAAACTAATACCAATGCAAGTAATCCAAATAAAGTTATAGAACCTCTTAATCTCTCTTTTGTTCAGGTAAATATTATCTTATTCACATCGACTCTAGTCTTTTAAAAGAGCATATTCATTAGGAAAGACTCATTTTATTATTATTTTTAAATATCCTATTTCATTGGTTGAATTCCAACTATTTTAAATTCTTTGATTTCATAGAAAGAAAAGTGTATATAGGTACTTTTATTTTTGCTTGAACATATCTAAAAGATATATATGAACATTAGAGTTAATAAAAAAAAATTAAAGTGTTTTTATATATAATCGCAGAATCGAACTTCTATTTCCTATAAATTCAGGATCAGGCTATGGATAGATTCTCTTAGACATGGGCATTCAAGTATTCAAATCAATTCTGATTACTACATGTTCGGGTCCAAATATTTCGAGTATACGATTTTACTATACGTTTTGGAACCAAACATTATTCGGTTCGGCTTCTCTCGGATCCGATCGATTCGGGTATACATTTTCTATACCCATTTAAAAACTAAAACCATTTCGGTTCGATTCCAGATATAATATCGTTAAAAAAAATCGAATATATTATATATCTAAAAGTACCCAAAAAATTATGTACTAAGATATAATTTCGGATATTCGAATATATTTTTGGATATTCGGATATTTTAAATACCCAAATACTCAAAATATTTAGATACCCGGACCCAAGCCGATATTCGTGGATCTCTATAACAAGAGACGATGGTTACTTTTGCTTATACCCAAATTGAACCTGGATCCAAAATTTCAGATCGGTTTTGGATCCGGGTAAAATGCTCAAACCTAGATTTTCTATACACTTTACCATGAAAAGTCTAACTTATAACAGATAACCAACAAAACCCAAACGAAATATTTGGGCCTATATTCAAATCGAACGGCCCAAAGCAATTACACGTCGAGCTGGGCTCTGATTCCTTAATGGGCCAAGAGAAAAGTGACAGATTACAGACAAGAACCCAAGTTAAGACACAGAGATTTGAACAGTCTTAGGTTTCGGTGGTTGTGGAGGTAACTTCTTAACTGTAACTGTTAAAACTCCTTCTTGGTATTTAGCTGTTACAGCTGACACGTCAGCATCTTCCGGTAATCGGAATTTCTTCACGAGATTCTGAACAACTCTTCTCTCAAGTCTTCTGTATCTGTTTCCTTCTTCATTCTCCAGATCTTCTCTTTTCCTTTTTCCATTACTCTTTATCACCAGAATCCTCTCTTCCTCTACACTTACCTATCAATCAAATTCCCAAAATCAAACATACAAAATTGCACTCTGATCAAACTTCCACAAAGGAATCACTTTTTTCAGAACCAAGTTGAAGAAGACCCAAAACTGAAAACCAAATCCAAAAGCTAGACACAGAGATTATGAAATACCTGTAGATCGGATTTGGAGATTCCTGGAATGTCAAGGTAAAATGTGTATTCTTTAGGAGTTTCTAGAATGTCTATAGGGATATTGTTACTGCCTCCACGATTCTCGTTACCTTCACCGGAGCGGGTAATCGGAAAAATCAACTTTTCGATTGTCTCCGGCAAGCCAAACAAGTGGTTAATCGCGACCGAACTCATGTCTCGGACTTTTCCCGAGAAAATAGTCTCTACGAGAGAATCGAAACAGAGGATCTAGAAAGGTTTTACCTTTAAGTTGTTCTTTTTGATTGAGACTTCTTCGGATTGAAGTTTCTCTCCATTGTTATATATACAGAAGATACATCAGTAAGCTGGAAAGTTCCAGAGATGAATTCTAGAAGTCACTAGTGAAATGAAGCAGTTTCAAATGGGCCTTTTTGGGCCTTAAATATGACCTCTTTTATTGGGCTTTTTGAGCTTTTAATACCAAATCTTTTTTATTGGGCCTTTTGAGGTCTATTGGACTTATTTAAATATCTTATGCTTCTGTTTTATGTGGTTTGAGACAGCCTACCTAACAAAACAAGACATAAGAAGTATTACAAAAAATATATTTTTTTTTATCAACGGCATATATTATAAATGGTAGATTACTGATCATAAATGAATTTTCTAATCCGATGAGCTAAAAATCCACTTTATGAATAATCGACTTCGAAATAACTGACAAAAAATAGAAAAAAAGAGAGCATAACCGCGCGAACTTTTCTTATATAGAATAAAACCAGACCACTCTTTTGGTGGATCGAGGATCCGTACCATCGTATCACTGTCGAAAACTCCACTTCCATAATATATAAAACTATTAAAGATTATATCGCTCATAACACCGTTTCCACCTCCACATGAGTGGATAAAAGACCCTTGAAAATTCCTCTAGCGCCATACTCTCACCGTCTACTGAATTTGCGAAGCAATAAAAAATAATATTATTTAATTTATTCGGAATAATTTTGAAATGGGAAAAATAAATAAATACCTTCGTAGCAATATGTTAATTTACCAAAATACCATTCAATTCTAAAGAATGTGTTGTTGTTATAAAGGAAAAAAGTGAAGGGTGTTTTCGTCAATTTACATACAATCGGGTCAATAACGGAGACTAACCCATCCGGTGACCTTATCTCCTCGCCGGTGAAGCGAATCTTAGATCCAAAATTTTCGAATTTCAAAATCTTCTCTTCTCCGATCGGAAAATTCAGGCTAATGGAGGAAGAAGACGAGACTCATTCAATTCCGTCTCCCGGAGATTCTCCTCTTTCACCAATAACTCCATCATCTCCGCCGAATTTGCCAACAAACGACGTGACGGTAGCTATTGCTAAGAAACCACAACCACCGGTTCTTTCGTCTCAATCTCCGTCGGGAAACGCTTTAGCGTTAGTGGTTCATACTCCTGGTGGTGGTAACAGAAACGGAAGAGGCGGAGGAAGCGGTGGAGGTGGAGGAAGAGATGATTGTTGGAGTGAAGAAGCTACGAAGGTTTTAATCGATGCTTGGGGAGATCGATTTTCTGAGCCAGGTAAAGGAACTTTAAAGCAACAACAATGGAAAGAAGTAGCTGAGATTGTAAATGATAGTCGACAATGCAAATATCCAAAAACTGATATTCAGTGTAAGAACAGAATTGATACGGTGAAGAAGAAGTATAAGCAAGAGAAAGCGAAAATCGCTTCTGGTGATGGACCCAGCAAATGGATATTCTTCAAGAAGCTTGAGAATTTGATTGGAGGTACTAACACAATTCCCAATTCGAGATCTTTAGAAAAGGCTCCAATGGGAGTTCTTGTGAACAGTCGTTCGAATCTGTACAAACGCCAAGCTAAAGGAAATCAGAATCTTCAACAACAACAAGGAGGAGGGGATTTGAAACGAAGCTCTGATTCAATGCGGTGGCATTTCAGGAAAAGAAGTACTTCTGAAACTGAGTCTGAGTCTGAACCTGAACCTCCTTCACCTGACTCAGCTGAGAGTCTACCACCACCACAACCATTGTCGTTGCATCTGCCAAAAAGGTTGAGGATTGATAAGCCAGGAGGAGGAGTAGGAGTAGGAGGGAGTGGAGTTGGAGACGTTGCGAAGGCGATACTTGGATTCACTGAAGCTTATGAGAAAGCAGAAACTGCAAAGCTTGAGCTAATGGTGGAATTGGAAAAAGAGAGGATGAAATTCACTAAAGAGATGGAGTTACAGAGAATGCAGTTCTTAAAAACTCAATTGAAGATAACACAAAGCAATCAGGAAGAGGAAGAGAGAAGCAGGCGAGGAGAAAGAAGGATCCTTGATGATGATGATGATCGCAATGTCAAGAATAATGGCGATGTAAGTAGCTGACCAATTGAACACAAATGTTCTTATCATTTACTATGATAATCATTCTAGATTGCTGGATTAGGATTTGATCTTGTTGTTGTTGTTGTGCCTTATGGGAATGTGTAAATTTAGAAGTCATATAAAACCTATGACACTATTATCATCATCATCATCTTGTTGTCATCATCTTGTAAACATGCCCAAACTAAAAATCTTTGAACTTTCAATGCCTTGAAACCTCTGTGATTCTTAAAACCCGATAAAGCTTCGAACTTTGGGCATACTAAAAAGCTTTGAACTTTGGGCAACAAGTATAAAGCTTTGAACTTTGAATCCCTTGAAATCTCTCTGATTCTAATGATTCATGATTGAAGTCTCTGTGATTCTTAAAAACCCAAAATTTACAAGTTTGTGATTCTATAGTACACTGAGAGATTAGTGGTTGAATATCGAACATTGTTTATCCAAATGTGTTGACACAAATACATTGAGATAAGAGAAGCTATTGATTACTAAGCACATCTTAATCCTTAATTAAAACCTTCTTAATTAAGCTAAAGCTAATAATTAACCTCACAAAAAATATTCAATGCTTCTCTTTTCTCAACCTCTCTATAAAACCATTTTGATCACAGAGGAAAAACGAAAGAAAGAAGATTATCCAAAAACAATTTTAAAAGTATAAAACATAGTTTTTTTTTTGATAAATTTGTTGTAACCAAGGGACATAACAATGTGCATGGTCTACGTAAATTGAAAATGGAACCGGGTCGTTTTCCGGATTCTCCAACCGGGTCAAGTAGCAATCCTAGGACGCCATTAACCCGTATTAAGCTCTCTTCCTCTATCTTAAACTATACAAATTACAAGAATCTATGATTAGTTTCATTAAATTGTGTGTATTGTATAGATTTAGTATATGTTTAGTTGTATGGAGATGATTAATACAAATAGCACAAAATGTTAATTATAGAGTAGAAGAACGAATGGCTCATTACTAGAAAATAAACTAATAAAAGGCTATTGGAATTCGTCTACACATCCCTAATCGGTTAGATTTGTGATTTTTGGACAATATATAAATGTGTTGTAATCATTTTTTTCGATCTAGTTTTTAGATATGAGTTCAGATTTGTATTAATATAGTATCAGAAACCACATGTAGATATGTTTACGTTTTATATATCTAGTTCTAATTTTTGAGTTCAAAGAGATGTCACATATCGATTAGATTTATGAGTCTTTAGGTAATATATTAATGTCTTACTATCCTCCTTCCGTAAACTTGTTTTTTGGTGTTTATTAGGTACGTGCATCGTTTGGATGTTAGTTAAACTTATACTAATATGGTATTAGAAACCATATATAAATGTCTAGTCCTATAAATTTTAGGTTTTATATATCTAGTTACGACATTTGAGCTTGAAGAATGTTCCATATCAATTAGATTTGCGAGTTTTAGGTAATATATATATGTCTTACTATCCTCTTTCCGGTAAATTTTTACAAAGTAATGATAATTTATGCAGCGGGAACACCATGTGATGATTTGGGACCATTCACCGCCGATAAAATCCCTTCCTGTGGCGAAGCAGATGCTACAAGTCTCACAACTTATGAATGGTTATTATCTCCATCTTCATCAAATCACTTATGAAGTAACTTTATGTATGAAAATGAAAATGGAGTTGCAGGTTCTATAACATTATGTGTACGTACTTTTATAGGATTATGATGAACGCATTGGACCGTTAAACACGCCAACAAAAGCAAATTCTTACATGTAATTATGTAAATATTACATTGATTGTATACAACTATACATATTCAAACAGTACCTTGATTAAGTTCTGACAACAAAAACCATATCCCTTTTATTACATGTATCTTATTGATTGGTCTACAATTCAAGTAAAAGACCCACAGGTTACAAACTGAGCATACATAGACAAAACCAGACACTTTAAATAAGAGACAAATACATAAAACTGCTGTATAAAGTCTACAGAAAGCAAGAAGATGATAAAATTTAGAAGAAAAGTATCTCAGAGGCCTGTGAACAGAGTTTATTACTGATAGTACATGAGCTGCTGATGGGCCGCAGCTACATTCTGAAAGCCACCATCGTACATAGCTGCACTTGCTCCAGCAACATTGACTCCAAGACCTGCTTGCCTGAGAGAATGTTGAGCCTGAGGATGCATCTTTGCTAGAGCCAGTTGCCTCTCGTAGGCTAAGAGGTCCATTGCGGATAGGCTAGGGACTGAGACTGGGGCTGGTGGGGGAAGTGGGTTTGAAGCTGTGCCTGGTGGAGTTGGTTTGTTTCCCCATGAACACTGCAATCAATCACAGAAACAACAAAATGATTTTAGGGAAATCCTGCCGATTACAAACAGAGGTTCTGGTTTTGCTAACACTATCCAGAGAAAAATGCAAGAACAGTTATTTTTTAAGTAATCATATCTGACGTTAGTACCTTTATATGTCTGTTATAGAGAAAAGGTTGAGCGTTGCCCATCTGAATAGCAAGAGCAGCCTCATCATGAGTGCTATATCTCACAAAACCAAACCCTTTGTCTCGCTGAACACGGACCTCTTCAATCACTCCAGCGCCAAGTGAATAGAATAGACGGTGAAGCTCAAGCTGAGTAACCTGCATGACTGACAACTGTCACGAGGTGTCCAAAAAAAGAAAACCACAAGAGGCAAGAGCTGTCTCTGTGTTTAAAACACGCAATTCGTTAAGCTGATAACTTACTTCTGGAGAGAGATTTCCTACATACACAGTTGTATATTGAGGATTATTTTCAGGAGCATCTTCATTTGAGATCTCTCTACCATCCTCTGTATAATAAAGAAAAAAATCAACTTCCTCTTCATGAAACTCTGCTTAAAGGGACAGTTAAAAAAAAAAAAAATAGAAGTTGCACAATAATCAAAAGAAAACCTGAAGTGCCATTTGTAAGTTCCACAACACTTTTTCCATCAGAACTATGCTTGTCCTCGCCAAAAGTAGCACCTTTTGTCGCCCAGTTGCATCTGATTTGTCTGCTACTTAACCACTTACCTGAAATGAGGTATAAAACCTTAGTTTATACTACCAAAACGACTATAATAAGGATTTTATTTAGAAAAACTCAATCTAATCAGCAAAAAAGGGGCATGTAGCTTCAAATATTATACTCAGATAAGCTGTAGATACAGAGAACCCTAACCAAGTTTCATCTTGCTAGCAAAAATATTATGAAGCTAAATGTCTCATAAGAAACCAAAGTTCACAAAAAGGAACCTTCTCTAAGACCACAAGCTGCAATATGACTTACCATTCATCTCATTTATGGCAGTTTGAGCATCCTGCAAATTGTATGAACAGATAGTCAGACATGACTTGATTTGAAGAATACAATATAAAACCATAAAATGGAGCTAAAACAAACAGCCAGACATGATTTGAAGAATACAAACCTGCTGATTACGGAAGGAAACAAACCCAAAGCCTCTTGAGCGTCCGGTTTTCTGGTCCCACATTACTCTTGCATCCCTACATATGCATAACAGATATTAGATATAGTTTGTTGGACAATATAAACAAAATTGAGCTAAAATAGATTTATTTTTTAATCAACTACAACATAGTAACTAAATCAGTTGGTAAAGCATAAGAACTTACGAGCAGCTATTATAGGCAGAAAAGCTTTCAAACAATGCAGCATCAGTAACCTCTGGACTGAGATCTCCAACAAAAATGTTGAAATGACCTGCATTTAAGAGAAGGAAAAAAAAGAACGATTCAGATTCATGCCTCACGTAAAGAACAAGCTAACAAGATGCAACTCCTTGAACCCGTGCTACTCATAACTTACTTGATGTATCTTCTCTTTGACCAGTGGCATACGCCCAATTAACTTTCATAGGCTGTCCAAATCTGTGAAATCCAGTATTATACTATAAGAAAACGTATGGAAAATACTTAAAAAAGACCATGAACCACCAATATCAAATACTTACATATGCCTTCCGTTAAGGGTCATTATAGCCATACCAGCAGATCTTCGATCAAAGTAGTGAACAAATCCATATGATGACTGAAAGAATCATGTCTAGAAATTAGCTCGATGAAAAACTTATGAAGACCACTACTGAAAAGGTAACATTGGAGATAAACCAATACAAAAGAGAAAGACGGTTTTCAAAACTCCACCTTATCCTTTCTAATGAGTTTACAGCTTTCAATAGGACCAGTGCTTGAGAAAATCTCTTGAAGAAGAACCTCAGTGACCTGGGTATGTATGTTGCCAGCATACCTGCAATATAACATAGCAATATATGGGTTCAATGTACCAAACCAAAAATGAAACAAAATCATCTAAATCGAAACACTCACACACTACGGCAAGTACTTGGATCAAATCCAGGAGGAAGGTTTCCACTTGGTAAAAGCTCCATCTGCAAATATGTGAAACCATAAGCAAACATTTGGAGAACATTACAGAGTAATCAGCAAGGCCACTGCTTTCAAAAGCCAAAATCCACATTACTAGCATAAACGAACACCCAACAAAATGAAATAGAAAACACACAAAGAAATCTTCAAATAAACCGTGTTACTAACACCAAACGCTAACCCAAAATCAAAAGCTGAAGACTTTTTATAGCCACAGAGAAAGAGAAATGATTCAAATCATTAGGCAACAGAGCTCAGTGATTAAAGCCAAGGAATCGGAATTCCATACCAAACCCTAAATCGAAATGATGCAAAAGCTGATAGCAATAAATGATAGATCAAATGAAAAAAAAAAAAACCTGAGGCGGAGCCATAACACCAGGATGATAGAGAGAAGGATGTTGTTGTTGCATCATAGCTTGCTGAATCATAGCTTGTTGTTGTTGTTGTTGCTGCTTAAGCCTTTGATTCTGCATTTTTTGTTCTTCTTCTCGGTGCGATTATGTATTTCTTTTGATTTTTGTCCCTTGAGCTAGGGTTCAAAATCAAGTAAGAAAAAGAAGAAGAAGAAAAAAAAAGAAAAAAAAAAAAAGGAAAAAAAAAAGAGATAAGTGTTTTAAGCTCTCTCTAATGGAGTAAAGAAAGGCCGTACGAAACAAGTGAACCATATATAGCACTAGGACGATTTCTTCAAGAGACAAGTGTAAATACTAATTTCACAGGACTGTTATATTTGTTCTCGTCACTGACCAATCATTGTTATTGGGCGCAATGTTTTTCTTTAGCCCAACTCAAGCCCAATAAGCTAACATACAAATGTCATGGAGTAATGGGCCCAGCCCAAGTTAACTGGATCGTCTTCCACCAGAGAAGAAACAAATTAAATGGGTTTTTCTTTCCAACGACGGTAAAAATCTGAAAGATAGACCCAAAACGAAGAAACTACAATTCGACCACACCTATAAATAGTCGCGCCAGATGGACTAAAACATTTGTTTTATAATTTAGAGCTCTAAGAATTATCAATAATTGATATAGGAAAAATGATTATCTGAGTCGGTGATACTCCTCCTGGTAAAGTAAGAATGAACAAATTAAATGGTTTTTTTTCAAACAAATTAAATGGTTTAGAATTGTAATTCATTCATTATTTTTTAGAATTTTATTTTTTTTTTTTTTAAATGCGAGATTTTTATAGATTTTTAATAGTAAATTAAAATTATATGTCATGAAAATTCTGATATGAAATATTATTTATTTTTCCTGCTAATAGTGAAAAGAATTTATATTTCATCTTATTTTTTATTTTATGAGCTTTTCTACATTTTCTTAAGTTGGAAAATATATTCTACATTTTTTTGCATAAATTTATATATGAAAATGTGACAAGACGATAGAATCGAAACGATCAATACCTGAATTGTTTTTCATTGTGAATGAAACTGCATGATAATTAATTAATATTATATGTTTTATCCTCTTACACAATTTTATTCCTTATGTTTGTTCTTTTTCTATGTCGGCAGATATTTTTATTATTTAAATTTTTGTCTAAATATAATCATAGATTATTTGTCCAAACCAGAGTTAGTGGCAGTGATGATTTCACTATAAAATAGGAATAAAAATATCACAACTGTTATTTTTAATTACTAAATAAAAATAATAATTTGTAATTAAATTTTTTCTTTTATCAGCGATAAATTATATTAAACCACAACTAACTGATGTAATAATCAAATTCTTATATAATACAGGCAGAGATATGATCTTTGTTATGGAAATATTGAAATGAACTGCTTTAAATTGATTTACCATCAAATAACACAATTATTTAAAATTAATTTTCATTAAAAGTTTTATATATTTTTAAAAAGATATTTTTTAAAAAACAAAGCATTTAGTCTAGTGACAGATAGTAAGTCCACAAGAAGCATGCGCACTTGCACATCCTCGAATCGAGTACATCCACTTACATTTGCAAGAACTTGGCTAATGGGCCGACTTTTTGTGGTCCAATATTGATAAAAAAAACAAACAAGAGTCGATGACAGGTGGCCCAATGGTGTAGTTACTTTACCAATCCTCAAAACACCAGGGATCGAACCTCTTACCTGCAATAGTAGGAGGAGATTTAAAAGCGAGTAGACTACTTAACAAACAAAAAAAACAAACAAGAAAAACACAGCCCGCGAGCTTGAAAAGTCTATTGACTCTTTTGGGAAAAGAAGAAGAAGAAGAAAAAAAAAACACGAAATGATTTTTGTTTGATTTAAAAATTCACAAAGCAATCTTTGAGTTCTCTAAGTATAATCTAATACCTAAATCTCCTTCCAAAGGGGGAAAAACAAAAACCTAATTTGATCTGTGAAGTCAAAATCTTCCATTTTGGTTTAGATTTGTTGAATATGGCAACATCGGAGAATCATGGCGATGATACGTTGAAGTCGGCGGAGAAGATAATACTTCGATGGGATTCAACAACTTCTGAGGAAGCTAAAGAGAATCTGATTTTTCAAAGTGATCGAGATGAAGTAGATCGGTACTTACGAGCTGTTGATGAACTTCAAAGGCATATTTCTTCAGTTTCTATCTCCGATGAGGTCAAATCAGCTAACTCAACTATACAAATCGCTATGGCTAGGCTTGAAGATGAGTTGAGAAATATTCTTCTTTCTCAAACTTCTACTTTTGAACCTGATTCTCTTTTCCTTGATTTATCATCTTCTTCTTCTTCCTCTTTCGCTTCTTCGTATGTTGAGCTTGAAGATGATAGTAGTGTTATTGCTTGTGATGGTAACGAAGAAGAAGAGCAACAACCACTGGATCTGAAACTTCCAGATGATTCTGGTTCGGAGTCGGGTTCGGGTTCGCGCCGGTTATCAAGGAGCAGAAGGAACAGTAGCAAATCTACAAGCAGTATACGTGAGATCGATCTGATATCACCTGAAGCTGTTTCTGATCTGAAATCGATTGTTCAACGGATGATTGGTGCTGGCTACTCCCGTGAGTGTGTTCAGGTATACGGAAACGTGAGAAAATCTGCCATGGAAACGATTTTTAAGCAGATAGGGATTGTGAAATTAGGAATTGGAGATGTGCAGAGACTTGATTGGGAAGCTGTGGAAGTGAAGATTAAGCGATGGATCCGTGCAGCGAAGGTTTGTGTTAGAGTTGTTTTCGCCAGCGAGAAGAGACTCTGTGAGCAGGTTTTTGATGGCACCATGGAAGAAACATGTTTCATGGAGATTGTGAAAGGCTCTGCTTTGCAGCTTTTCAATTTCCCTGAAGCTATAAGCATTAGTAGAAGAGCACCTGAGAAACTATTCAAGATACTTGATTTGCATGAGGCTTTTACAGATTTGTTGCCAGATATGGAAGAGATCTTCAATTCAAAGTTATCAGAACCAATACTTGTTCAAGCAACAGAGATTCAATCACGATTAGCAGAAGCAGCAAGAGGTATAATCACTGAATTCGAGAATGCAGTTTTTCGTGAACCTTCAGTAGTTCCTGTCCCTGGAGGAACTATACATCCATTGACAAGGTATGTGATGAATTACCTCAACTTGATCGCAGACTATAGGCAAACATTGATTGATCTCATCATGTCGAAACCTTGTCCCGGTTTGAAATGTACCAATGATCCAAACAGACCCGATATGGATCTCAGTGAGCTTGAAGGAATGTCTCCATTATCTTTGCATATGATATATACTATGGTGATGTTACAATTCAATCTAGAAGAGAAGTCTTTGCACTACAAAGACGAACCTTTATCCCACATCTTCGTTATGAACAACATCCATTACATAGTTCAGAAGGTCAAAAGCTCACCGGAGCTAAGAGAATTGATTGGAGACAAGTATTTAAGAAGGCTTACAGGATTATTCAGGCACGCAGCCACCAAGTATCAGAGAGCTACATGGGTCAGAGTTCTTAATAGCTTGAGAGATGAAGGGTTACATGTGAGTGGAAGCTTCTCTTCTGGTGTATCGAGAAGTGCTGTAAGAGAAAGGTTTAAAGCTTTCAATACAATGTTTGAAGAGGTTCATAGAATTCAATCGACATGGTCAGTTCCAGATACTCAGCTTAGAGAAGAACTCAGGATAGCCTTATCGGAACATCTAATCCCGGCTTATAGATCCTTTCTTGGAAGATATAAGGGACATATAGAGAGTGGAAGACATCCAGAGAACTACTTGAAATACTCTGTTGATAATCTCGAAGCCGCGGTTTTGGATTTCTTCGAAGGTTATCACACAGCTCCACATTTGAGACGGTCTCAATGAAAGAAGAAGAAGAAGAAGAAGAAGATTGAGAATCCTTACAAAGCTTTTGTTTTTCGGTGTGCCCTCGATAGAATGTCAATAAAATTAGCCTTACATATCAATTCTTTGAATTCTTTCCATTTTCATGTGGCAGTGTTCAGATTGTTCTCCAGAGAAATCTCCTCCAGCTTCTGGTGAATAGTCTCTTACTCTTCTGTACTTGTAAGCATATTTATTGTGTGTTGTTTGTTTGTTGCCAAAATCTCAATACTCCATTGTTGATATAAATGTTTTATTTCTGTGTGTTTGTGACCTTTTTTGTGTTCTAGCCTCCTTCATAAACCTCACATCTAAATGCAATTTAATCTATTTCACTAGACTCAATGTGTTGTGGACTAATCCAATGCATTAGCTCTTGATAAATTTCTACCTCTACCACTTTTTAAAACGGAATTCGACTTCAAACATTTATAAAAAAATTCAACACTAAATTTAGAAAACTCAATTTATAACTTAAAGCTTACTCAAAATTTATTAATTAGATCATTTTAACTAACAAAATCGTTAATTCGGTGATACATTAGACATTCTTAAAACTCAAATCTTGTGATAAAGAACTATGTGAATTAATTTTACGTGAAATTTTGAAATCAGCCTGAAAATAATAACATATATAGTAGTTTGAATAAAGAAAATTACCAATAAAAGGAAAAATATATATATTATAGAGATAATCATGTCATTTTAATTTAAATTATGAATTGTATTTGTAAATGACTCTTAGCTTAGTGGCCGGCGGTAAGTCCACTTAAGGCAGCTCATTTGCATAACCAGAAATCGAGTCTCCCTGCGTACATTATGTAGGAATTTGACTATTGGATCGGCCAGTTGTGATCCAATTAATATGCCGTTGACAAAAAAAATTATGAATTGTATTTTTATCAATTAAATTATTGGAAAAATGAACTAGAATAAGAAGATAATTTACTACAATTAGCATTATCATTATTTGTAATGAAAATGTATTTATTGATTAATAAGTGGATTCTTACCATCTTAAAAGTGTGAATGCCAAAAATAGATTAATAATAAGATTATTTGTGAAGTCACATTAGATTCAGTGGGACCACTTTTCTAGAAGAAGATTCTAGTTTCCACAAATTATTAAATTTTTCAAACTAAAATTGACAGAACATAAATAAATGTTTTGTATATTGCACATTAATTTTTGAAATAACACTTCATTATTATTATTATTATTATTATTACTAAAAGCTTAATTATGTTTGAAGTCCAAATCATACAATATAAGCATCGACCAAAGCAACATAAACCGGTACATCTATGAGCATCTAACCAAAGTTAATGCCTTGCGCAAGAGGTAACTCGTTTCCATAGTTGATTGTACTGTCAAAAGGTAAACCGGTTCAACAAATTAGAAACTTAAACCGGAAATCTTGGAAAATGAAGAACAACTGTAGATTTTATTTTACCAAGTGGATCGACGCATGTACTGTTTCCATGAGTCACTTCCAGCTTCACGACCACCACCAGTTGCTTTTTCACCTCCAAAAGCTCCACCAATCTCAGCTCCATTCGTTGGTATGTTCACATTCACAATGCCACAGTCACTTCCCAGTGGTCTAGTTGCAGAAAACCATCACAGTAAAACCGATTTTGAGACAGAAAGATTGAGACAAGTTATGGTTTTTACTTTTTGTAGCACTTACCCGATCCACTTAAAGATGTTTCCAGGGCTACGAGTGAATATTGAGCTGCTTAAACCTTGAGGAACTGAGTTGTTTATTGCAACTGCTTCTTCAAATGTCTGTCCAAAAGAAAATTTCACTTTTTGAAGTCTTTCTTTAAGGAGAAAGGAAGAGTGTAGAGATCTTGTTTTACCTTAAACTTTAGAACATATAGAACCGGAGCAAATAGCTCTTCTTTAACAACAGCTGCATCTGATGAAATCTCAACTATCGTAGGTTCCACAAAGTTTCCTTCACCTTCGATTGCTTTACCACCCGTTAGTATTTTACCGCCCTGCAAATGCAACAGGTTTCTTAAGTAAAGGTGGAAAAGTTAACATGCAGCAAAGCATAAAGAACCGAGGTACTTGCCTGGGATTTGATGACTTCGATTCCTTTCTCAAAGTTCTTCTTTGATTCAGGAGTATGTAATGGTCCTAATAATGTTCCTTTCTCAAGAGGATTGCCGATTTTGACTTGTTTGTATGAAGTAAGTAGTTGCTGGAGTACTTGGTCATAGACACTCTCATGCAAAAGCTTTAAAAGACAAGAACAACATTTAAAGCATTGAACTAAAGGAATTGTAGTAGTAACAAAGCTGTAAGGGGATTAGATTTTGTTACCAGTCTTCGGCAAGTTGTGCAGCGTTGACCAGCGGTTCCAACTGCAGCAAACAGAACAGATCGAGCCGCTAACTGTATGTCAGCATCATCCATGACTATAAGTGCATTGTTTCCACTCAATTCCAGCAAAGTTCTTCCAGATCTTGCATTCACAGTTTGTTGTACCATTAAGCCCACCTATGCATAATCGAAACATCCAAACAGAAGATATTGGCATTAACGAGTAGACTCAGTTTGTTAAGTTCGATGGCGGATTATAGTAAAAGTAGTACCTTGGAGCTTCCGGTGAAGGATACTAAGGGAATGCGTTTGTCTTTGGCTATGGCTTCGCCAATTTCAGCACCACCACACATGGCCGTAAAAATGGCACCAGGTAAATTATTCTTCTCAAAAACTTCAGCCACTAGCTTGGTCATTGCAATAGTTATCAAAGGTGTAGTTGGAGCACCTTTCCTGTAAAATCACATGTATTAATCACACTAGTAAAAACAAAACAAACTTTCATTGTCAACACTAATGTTAAGTCAATATTATGCAGTCACAATTAAGCAGTTACATTAATGTCATTATTTACCAGACTACACAGTTTCCACAGACCAGTGCAATGCAAGCATTCCAACCTGCAATACCACAAGATTATCCATAAACACCGGGAACGGAAAGCAGAAGCACAAACTATCCATATTGCATTTCAGTTATATGACTTCTCAACATGGCTAAATAATAATTTTTAGCAATCCAAATACCACCATAACAGTAGGTTCAGCTAGCTCTGTTTTGTCCACTCTTATGTGGGAATCAGATAATAAAATTGCAGAGCTGTGTCATTATTATGGCAGAGTTTCATGACCAATCTCATCAACCACATTATAATAAAAAAGGTTTCCAATAAAAAGTACGAGAACACAGAGTCATATTCACTCATTATAGTTTCAAATAGGAGACAAAACTTACCAAGAACTGCACATGGAAAGTTAAACGCTGTGATAACACCAACTATGCCAAGAGGATTCCACATCTGCATTACAAATTCCAAGCAGAATGTTAATCATGTCATAAGTGTATCCTCACGACTCTGTCGAAACAAACAATCTAGAAATTCACCTCCAACATCATGTGGTTAGGACCTGCAACGAAAAAGTGATACAAGCTTAAAAATCTATGTTTCAGTATGATTGGAGAAAAGGATAATAAGCATCTCTAAATTCATATTCCTATCAAGGGAAATCTTATTAAGATATAGCTAATAATGAAGATGATAAGTTATATATAAGCTTTATAGAAGATCATAACTAGAACTCACGTTCTGAAGGTATGACTGAGCCATTGAGTTGTCTGCTCAAACCCACAGCAAAATCACACATGTCAATTACTTCCTGCAAAGGTTTCACAAAATGTGTTATTCCTAGCTCTATGTAAAAGTTGCTTTCACTATAAAGTTGTTGCTCGTATCTCTAAAGTAGCTAACACTAAATGTATCAACGAAAAGAAACTAAGTTTGGATGAGTAAATAAACACACCTGCACTTCTCCTATTCCTTCGGCAAGGATCTTTCCCATTTCAAGTGAAAGAAGACGACCAAGATAGTCAAGTTTGGATCTTAACGCATCTCCAATCTGTCTCACAATATCACCTCTCTTTGGAGCCGTAACCTGCAACAAAATCTCCAATTAGCCATTTAATGGACTTTGCTAAACAGAACATGCAAAAGCAAATAATGAACTTAGTAATATACCTGCATCCATATTTTGGCAGCTTCCTCGCAAGCTTTCAAACCAGTTTCGTAATCTTCCATAGAAGCTTCCACAACTTCAGCAATTGGCTGCATCATTCACATTAAGAAACTTAACAATAAAGTACACATCATTTAAACAAAACTAAACCAAACACAATCGAAAACCTAATCCAGCTGAACAAGTGTTCCCATCAACAAGAAGAAGAATCACAGTTGTAATTTAGTCCTCAATTTGATCTCCACACACAAATGACTCTTGATTCTCTTCTTCAATTATGTAAACTTTATCCAGAGATACTTAATAAAAATCATGTAAGAACCTCGAACCTGATTGTTAGCAGGATTCAAAGTAGAAACAACAGGTCCGTTTCCTTGCCATTTGCCACCAACATAGCTTCCCAAGTTGTGAGAACTCAACCCAATCTCACTCAGAAACTCGTACTCTTTGTTTTCAGAACCCATCTCTGCAAAATCAAACCAACATCATGGATTAAAGGCAACTGATAACAAAATCCCAATGAAAATCAACAATTTCAGAAGTTAACAATCATCGAAACTTACCAACTATCGATCGTATCGAAGTATTGAGCTTGCGATCACAGGATCTTAAAAAGAGTCAGAGAGAGAGAGAGACGTGTACGACTGTAGTTTAAAGAAAAGGTTAAACAATGACTGATAATTGGATTGAAGACGAAAGCTGATGCTGTGTCCCAATCCATAAAGGTTCAAGCTTTATGTTTTTTGGCTTCACTCTCGTGAATAAAAATACGAATAAATATGGTTTTGTCACGTGTCATATGTTTTTGTTCCGGGTCAAAAAACCCACCCGATTTAGGATCCGAATTGAGCAAGCAAAACAGAGGATGAACAGTTGACAAAGGAATCAACTTTTGGTTTCCGGGTCAAACAGAACCCACCCGATCTGAATGCGAATTAAGCAGGTGAAGAATCCAACACAAGCGATTCACACTGATCGATTTTCCGTGAAGAGAAAACGCTTTTTTTTCTGATCAGAAATCACGTTGATTCATATCGGTGAGTACCTGAATCTTTGATTCAATCCTAGGGTTTTAAAAATTCTCACTTTGCTTGAAACCCTAGGCCCTTTCCTGGTTTTTGTCATTGAATTGTCGCATGATCTATGGCTGGTAGATTGTGTTGATTGAAATACAAGTCTCAAATTTTGAGAATGAGAGCTGTGAATTTTCTGTATAGCTCTAGCAATCCCACATTCCGAGGGATTTTCAATGGGCTTTGCGCTATAATCTTATTAATCTTCTTCTTTAATCAGAGTGATATACTCAGAAACCCTTTGTTAAAGAATCTGTCTTTCGTCGATGGTAATCGTAGAGACTTTGTTTCCCAAGATAAATCCAGTAGTGGGTTTAGCCAGTTTACTGTAATTCGTCGACATTTGGATGAAGTTGATACTAATGGTTCTGGTAATAGTAGCTTGAGTGGTGATGCTACTGCATTGTGCTCTGGGTTAAATGAGCACAGAGGTTATGTTGATCAATGCGAGTTCCTGAAAGCGAACCCGATTTGCTCTCCAGATGGCTTTTTTGATTACCTCAAGTTCTTTTACTGCTCCTGCAGAGATTTTAAGATCTTTGGTTATATAGTGTTAGGAGTTTGGCTCGTTGCTTTGTTTTATCTGTTGGGTAATACTGCTGCTGATTACTTTTGTTGTTCGTTGGAGAAGCTTTCGAAGCTTTTGAGGTTGCCTCCAACTGTTGCTGGTGTAACTTTACTTCCACTTGGTAACGGAGCGCCTGATGTGTTTGCGAGTATAGCTGCTTTTGTTGGTTCAGACAAAGGTGAAGTTGGTCTTAACAGCGTTCTGGGTGGTGCGGTGTTTGTAACTTGTGTTGTTGCTGGGATTGTTTCACTTTGTGTTGCGGATAAACAAGTTAAGATCGATAAGAAATGTTTTATCAGAGACTTGAGTTTCTTTCTGTTCACACTGGTAGCTTTGATGGTGATTTTGATGGTGGGTAAAGTAACCGTGTGTATCGCCATTGTGTTTGTCTCGATCTATCTGCTTTATGCTTTTCTCGTGGCTGCAAATGAAATTTTGAGGAAACATTCAAGGAGGTTGAAGCTGGATTCTATTACACCTTTGCTCCCAATGCAAGCAAGTGTGTTCTCTCCAAGCATTGAAGAAGATATTCCTATGTACAGCCCCTTGCTAGAACTTGACACCGAGGAAGGTCCACCTCAGCTGCATGATTCTCTGCCACAGTGGATGTGGGCTACAAATGTAGCCATCTATTCAAACCATTTTGCAAAAGCCAGTGTTCATGATGAAGAAAGACCTCCATGGGGATGGGCTGAAGACGATGCAGAAGTCGATAGTTTGTTATGTTCTAAATTCAGTTCCTTGCTGGAAATTCCACTGACTGTTCCTAGACGGTTAACAATCCCATTGATCGAGGAAGATAGCTGGTCTAAGACGTATGCAGTGGCTAGTGTCTCGCTGGCTCCTGTTCTACTCTCTTTTCTTTGGAACAGCCAAGATGGTACAAGTCTTCAAGCTCGAGTTGTAGCCTACTTAATCGGAATTGCGATTGGATCCACTCTTGGATTTCTCGCATACAAAAACACAGAACCTGATCGTCCACCTCAAAGATACTTAATCGCTTGGTTACTCGGTGGATTCATCATGAGCATCATATGGTTCTACATGATTGCAAACGAACTTGTTGCCCTTTTGGTTACATTTGGTGGAATCTATGGAATCAATCCATCGATACTTGGCCTAACCGTACTTGCTTGGGGAAACTCAATGGGTGATTTAGTGTCAAACATAGCATTGTCTATGAACGGTGGAGATGGTGTGCAAATCGCGTTATCAGGATGCTACGCAGGTCCAATGTTCAACACTCTTGTTGGGTTAGGTATGTCAATGCTTCTTGGTGCTTGGTCTAAGAGTCCAGAGACTTACATGATCCCTGAGGACAATAGCTTGTTTTACACTCTAGGATTTCTCATATTCGGATTGGTTTGGTCTCTTGTGATGCTCCCACGCAACGAGATGAGACCAAACAAAGTGATGGGCATTGGTCTCATTACACTTTATCTAATATTTGTCACCTTCAGGCTCAGCTCTGCTATGGGATTCATACCTTGGGCTTCTTAAAACGCCATTGTGGCCAGCTTATTGTATACATTATTAGCCAGAGAACTGTTTACGAGTAAAAACTGTTGTTTGTACTATTGTCAATATAAACTGATAATGAATCTGAGCCCATTGGATCTCGGATTGGACATTGATGGGCCTTAAGGTTAGTGGGCTAACTTTACTGATTCAATAACGTTGCACCAAATGTTTCTTCATCTTCTACTTATCTAATTTTGAGTTTTCTTAATAACAAGGGTAATTAAGATAAAATCTTCTAATTTGAAATTTTAGCGGTTACTTTTTTATTTTTATTTGTCAACTACAAATTATATTGGACAATGTCACTGACCGGTATAATAGCCAAATTCCTACGTAATGTAGGCAGAGAAACTCGATCCGCGAAAACATATCTACACAATTAAACTTTTATACATGTAACATTTAATTTGTGTCATAATCTACATTGACCAATTGAACGGTTAATCAAACTGTTAAGTATTTTTAAAATTACTAATATTAAGTAACATGGCTATCCAAAATAATTTTCTCTAGAATTCAAGTATTTATTAAAACGTCCACAAGACTAAATAACCAAAACACACAAAATAACTTAGTCCAAATATCCAAAATACTCAACATACTCATTCACTTCTAAATTCGCAGTAACATCATTTTCTTCTAAATTACAGACAGTATTATTATCTTCTCTATCTTCATCATTTTTATTATCATGTTCCATGTATTGATCAATAAACTTCACCCAGGAGTTTCGGTTTCTTGCTAGAGTTTCTCTGTCTTCTATTCCACGGCTCTTGAACCATAAGGCGGATGTCTTGGTTAAGTCGAGTAGGGTGGCCGCACGGCGTTTGGATATTGGGTAGATTTCCGGACGCAGTTTTTTATACGTATTAACTGTCGTTGTCAAAAAAAAAAAAAAACTTCACCCAATTTCATGCCTTACAGGTATTCTTAAAATTGGTACCAACCATTGCACAACAGTTTAAAATCCTTTAAATCTTCTTATGGAAACTTATACCAATTTTTTTGTTCATTCATGGAGATATTTATAAAGACCTTGATGGACATTCTAAATTATGTGACTCTTCAGCAACATATAGAAACTCACCATTGACAACTTTTAAACCTTCCATTGTAGGTGATACTCAAAATTACATCATTATTCATCCTACAATACGCAAAAAATGAAAAATTAGTTTTTTACCTAAAAATATTGCACTAAATTATTACCATTTCTGTTTTTGAAAAGAAAAGAAAGAAAGTAAAGTTGTTCGTGAAAAATATTGCTAAGTAAAAGATAATCATAAATTTGCAAACAAAATAATCTAAAGCCAAACCATATAAACATTATAAAATATCAATTAACAATTGAAAACCTCACACTTACTTGTCAATATAGTTTTAGGCATAAATTCAATATTACATGTATATAATTTAAATTATTTAATTATATAGGTATGTTTTTATACAGCATATTCTAATTTTAGCATATATATATATATTGTTCGGGTATGAATAATCCGTTTTTCCTTTTATATCATATAAAATATTTTAGTTTTTAAAGATCAGCTTTTCGATTTTTCTCTTGTCCATTTCTAAATCGTGGAATAATAAATTTAATTTTTTTTTCCGTAACATTAGAATTTTTTTCAAAAATTATTATTTTGTAAACTATATATTCGAGAGCTTGGTAACGGACTTTCCTTTCTATATTAATAAAATGAAATTATTTAGAAAATAAAAATCGGGATCTCTAACATCAAAATAGTAGAAACATATATTCGAGTTTATCTCGTTTATTCGACTTACCTAGAAAAATACTTTTTATATAATTTACGTGTAGAAACAACTCAATCAAGATATCATGAATTTCGGTTCCAAAAACATATTTTATTATCAAATTAATTCGTAACATGAAATATTATAACATTATTTATTGAGTACCACTAGGCACAAAGAAGTCAAATATATCATTTTCTTGGTGAATAATTTACAAATTATTATGGGTGAAGTTTATATAATGGTCTTGTTCATTTGCTGGTTTCTGGTGACCGTGATTAAAACATGTTCGTTTCATGATCATTGTTTTAGTGACTAGTCGCTAGCGACCATCGATTATAATTTTCGATCGCTATTTTATTTAACAATCTACGACTAGAATTTAAAATTACTAATTTATCCTAAGCGACTAGTCGCATCAACTATCAAACAAACAAAAAATTATTGTTTTACTCACAATCCATGATCGATGGTTGCTAGTCACGATCGCCAACAACCAGCAAACAAGCAAACGAACAAAACCAATGTAAATGATTCTCTTGCACGTAAATGAATAGAGAACAAAACGGGACCAAAAAGTTGGGGATCGTGAAGAGCTAGGCTTAAAGTTAGTCAAATCGTGAAAACTTATCTATCTTCATATTATTAAATTTGTTATGTCTTTCGTATGAAGTAGGTCATAGCTTATGTCATAGGACCATCTTGTTATATAATAATTTTGATGCTCTTATACATCACAATCTCGTTACATCTTTATTTGAATATTTAGTTTAAATAATTTATAATAACTATTTGTTTGAATATGCTCAACTAAAGACAAGACATATAAGAACATGTTGTAATCTTATTGCTCTGTTCTCGCAATATGACAACTCTGACACTCATATGGGTTCTGTTTTATTATTTTTGGGTTTTTCTATTTGCCTTTTCTTGTTCTTATTCATCACTTTCATGTTGAATTTATATGCTCATAACAATTATTTCAAGTGAAATAATTAGATCTATACAAAATGCTTATGATTTGTGAAAATAATAGAGGATCTTTTTTTGTATGAAGAGTCGGCATTTCTAAGTCATTGAAGTTATGATTGTATTTACCATACTAAACTAAACTCAAATATCAATTAATGATTTAACTTTTTCGAAAATGTGAATTTGATCGAATTGTATGTGTAATACAATCTTTTCATCGAATTTCAACTCTAGATAAATATGTAATTTTGTGTTATATTTTTAAAAATTTAGGTTATAAATGAGACATAGTTAACTCAATTATTGGCAAAAAAAAAGAGTAAATAGTTCATATTCAATTAATAATGATATATTATATTTGCATAGACTTGAGTCTGATTATTATTTGAGATTTGAAACATTGGTTATTTTTTCGTCGATTTCAGATTTATTTATTTATGTTATGTAGTTTTTGATAGTATACTATTATAAAACTCTGATTATTTCAGTTTTGAATATTTAAATGATTTACAAGTTTTAGACAAAGTTCATATTCATGAAATTATTAGTCACGAGGTATCGCCTGAATAATTAACCTCAACATTAAAAAAAAAAACTCAAAAACGTAAGGTTTAATTATATTACTCAAGTTACGTGGACCAAAATATATAATATATCGAATTAGGTAACATTTGTTAAAGAGAAACTACACAACTCTTCTTTGGTCAATCATTGAAATTTCCTTTAATTATAGTATTGTAATAAAGCTTACAAAAAATAATGTGTCTATTGTAAAGTATTTAAAATTAGAGAAATGGTTATATGATTCAAAAAGGGAAGACATGAAAGCAAGTTCATGCTCTCTACATGAGTCCTCTAAACTAGACCATATTTCTTTTGCAACATTATTGGAAACAAAAAGAAAACATCAATGTGCTTCCCAAATTTAATTGATTATATTTTATTATCTACAAAATTTAAATGAGAAAAAGTTTTAGTTAAATAGTTTTATTTTTGTCATACGGAATATTATATTGGGCCACAACTAACTGGTCCAATAGACCAATTCTTACATAATGTAGGTGGGAAACTCGATTCCTGATCGTGCAAATGAGTTGCTTTAAATGCACTTACCGCTGGTCAGGCTAAAAACCATTTACAAATAGTCAAATGTATGTTTTTAATAGGAGTTTTATCCTATATAATCATGTTATCTCGTATGATAATAACAATAATTTAGAGTTAGATTATAGATCATAAGAATTACTTGATTCTTCGAAATCAAACTCAAAATATTATATAAATAGATTTAACAAATTGGGAACAAAGACATTATTTTTAGCCATTTAATACATGGTGTAATATCCAATTTCTCTTGTCTTTTTCAAAACAAATAATGAGGTTATAATTATTTCATTTTATTTATCTTATACGAATTCCATTAACTTAAAATTCAAAAAAAAACATAGATATGAAATTGATTTGTGGTCCAGTTGAAAATTTATGTCAAAATGTCTTGTTATATAAACCATTATTATATACCAAAAAAAATATGAAAATGGTATTAAATAATTTACAACATTAAAATACTATTTAACAAAAAATGTCACATGTCACATGAAAGCTCATTGAACCCACAAAAGTCATTGAGCTCTCTTAATATACTTGTATTTAATTATGTATATATATTAGTTTCTCATTGAGCTCTTTAGACATAACTTATCTCTCTCTCTTTCTCTTAATGGATCCACGCATAGTCGCAACCTCCATGTTCCGGTGGTCTAGGACTCGCCGGAAGATTCATCTCCGTCGTCGGAAGTCACAAGTGGTACGTCTTGGCGGGAAGAACAATGCAGTGACACGTGGAGGATTCTCATTGAAGAAGATGGTGAAGAAGATGAAGTTAAGATGGTTAAAGCTACATTATGTGAGATTAATGAAGAAGCTTAAAGGGTTTTATTGTAATTTGGTTAAAGAGTTTATAGACGCAGGAGCTGAGATTGAAGCGATTCAACAAAGAATAGCGGTTGAAGCGGCTGCGTTTGCGGTTCCTGGTTTAGGTCTCTCTTTCTCTTCTTTGTCTGTCCATGATCGAGCAAGGTATTTTCTTGTATAGTTTTTAATTAATATTATATTTATTGTATTTAAGCTTTTTGTATCTTTTTTATTATATTTCATATTTTCTTTGAATCATCAATGAATTTGGAATCCGTATAATTATAAGTTTTAACTATGTTATTATGTACTGAAAATGAAATTTATACTAGCCAAAAAATGTGGTTAAGTTGTATAATGTCATCTAGTATAGTGGCAGACGATAAGTCCACTTAAGGCAGCGCATTTGCATAATCCGGGATCGAGTCTCCATGTCTACATTATGTAAGAATTTGGCTATTGGGCCGGCTAGTTGTGTCCCAATATAATCTGTCGTTGACAAAAAAAAATTTTATCTATGCAAAAAAATTTACATAATTATTTTTTATAAAAGTAGTCATGGATTTTGGAAGCATGATTATACATTTGTGGCTAGAATTTTACCCTTAAATTTATGACATTTAAAAACATTTTTCGTAATTATCTGAAAATTTTATATGGTTTTTTAAGCTACGATTTAGATATGGATTTTTTCGTATAAAGTTTGTTACTATTTTACATACAAAATTCATAAGCCTGTATGCAAATAATAATTATAATTTTATGATACACATTCATATCTTAATGAGGTGATTATAAGATATTGGGATATGAGATGAGATCTTAATAATTAAAAATAAAATAAAAAATGAGATAATATCTTGTATTGTAAGTGATTAAGTTAAGGTACAAGCCAAGCTGGAAATGCAATGAGACAATAAATGAATAGAATATAATCATCAATCTCATAATTTAGATCTTGTATTGATACTGTACACTGTGTTCTTACATGACAAACTCGTTGGTTCTCCATAAATTTATAATAAACTTTTTTCAGTTATTGGACTTTGGATGATTGATTTAGATTTAAGAATCTTTATGCTAGGAAGCACCAACTTGAATTAAATCTTAAATTTCCACTTTTGTATGATTATTGTACTACTTAATATAAAACATAAAAATTTGATGACATTTTCTATGAATATACTAACCGTAGGAAATTTATGATAAATAAAAAACAGTTTAGCAACTGTCAAAATTTCGTAAAAGTTACTAATATTATTTTTTTAGTCAATAATTGGATAGACAAGATCTATTTCACATTTTAATTCTCTTTTTAAAACATATATTTTTTCAACAATTAGTCGGAGCATGTATGACACTAGATTGACAAGAATTTGACAAATTATCGATATTCATATATTTACATAGTCACTTATGTAAAGTAAACCTTCTAGGAACTAGACTTAGAGCATCTCCATCAATGATTTTTTCATTTTAAGTCTCTCAATAATAAAATATTTAAAATTTTAATATAATATTTCCTTTAATTAAATTTTAATTATAAAAAAAAAGAACCAATAAGAGAAAGATACATTGTCACTTGAGTCTCTTATTTTTTATCTCGTAGTTTCTTAAATTTCTTATTTAAGAAACATATATCTTTCTCTCTCTTCTCTTATCATTATTTTTTATATTTTAATTCTTAAGAAACTACGTTAAAAACTTTCATTGGAAAAAGTGGTTTTAGAACCGTAGACTATGCACTCAAAAAGTTCCATGCTAGTTTTACATTCCAATCATGCATAGGTTAAGATTTTGTATTTCTTGTTGTCATGATTAATGATGGGTTGGATTC